>VYZW01037663.1:3971-23521 GCA_013401315.1 Balaeniceps rex
TTTCAATAAATCAACTTCAAAATACAGCTAATTTTTTTTTTCCAAAACACTCCATCAAAACAGGGAGTTTAAATGACATAAGTGGAAGTCACCACAGAAAATTAAACTTGGTTCCTAGACAAAGCTTTCTCAATGCTTTTTCTTCCTACTTGGCTTCCTCCCCCTTTTGCAAACAACTCCTGTGGTTTCTGTGTACAGCAATCCAGCTCTAAGAAAATGCTCTGGGGAGTCTTTACACTGCAGTATTAATTGTCTCCTAAATGATGAGATGTGATGTGGATTGATCAGTACAGCTAATGCAAGCGTTCTCTAGGTCAGCAGACAACACACTGAAACAAAACACAGATCAGGTTACGTCCAAGCTACCAGAGCCTAATATGGAAAGCACTTAACAGGGATGACTACTGTCAAAGCATTTGAAAGGAAAACAGTCGATGCTAAATAGAAATTTCATTAGACTTGACACTAAGTAACTAAAGGGTATTCTACAATCTGTGTTATTTTAGAAGGTGCAATATAATAAAAATATGCTTTATGTCATACTACGGATCAAACACACTACATTTTAGTATGTATAAACCAGGATGCAGTAAATGGAAATCACTGTTCCATGAAGAAATGCAATTGTGCAAAAGCACATTTCACATAGAGTAAGATACAGTTTTAAAGTGCATCACAATAGCAGCACATTTTCTTCGAGGGTTACGTCAACAAAAAAGTAAAAAAAAAAAGCATGGAGAAATTGTATACATGTACAGTTGGGAATTGCTTTAATCTTCTGAAGCGATGTTGTCGTAATCCTTCACACAACTCTAATACTTTTCACTCAGATAACAGAGCACAATAATTTACAAGAGTAACACAAAAAGAAAACTGCCAGCTATATGACCAACCTGTATAACAAAAATAAGCCTATGAATCATTGAAGTTGGTGAAATTTCTGTCATTTTAAAAGCTTTTAGCTCCATTAGTGTCTAAAGTAAACTGTCAGTTTATTTATAATTTTCAGTTGTTTAACAGTTGCATCCACTTCTTTTTTCATTTTTCCGCGAACAAAAGCTCACCCATCTATATGCATACTTTTTTGTCATATGATTTGCAAAATATGTATTTAAGATACAGATCTCATTTTTTTAAATAGCTGGCTTAGAGAAAGTCATATTATCAAATAATCAGTGCCTTTTTTTTGTGCAAACATAGCCAATGTAAAGTTATTCTATTTTTTTAATTATTTACAATTCAAATTGGAGTTAGGGTCATGTATTATACATTGTCTTTTACATATGAAGAGATAAAACATATATGAAAGAAGAATAATTCTGCCACAGAAAATGACCAAATGTAGAGTAGGTAGTCATCATCCCTGTACATTCAAAAAAACCAGAAAAAAATATTTTTATGTATTTTCAATAATACTAAAGTCCATGACAGAAGTTTGCATGTGGTTGCAAAATTGGAAAACCACTATCTAAATACATGCTGCTGCTGATGTTGCCACAAACATTTCATGTTTACTTTTTCTAAGGAACCGAAGTAAATTACTCAGTATTTGTACGTGCTCTATTTTTCAGCAAGCAAAATGTGGTTTCCTTCCTCTTATATCAGAATTAAAATTCAATTTGCACATGTATGTTTCAACTTTTTCTTACTAAATAAAAAAGGCAGAATGTAACTGCACGAAAAAGCCTGCTTGTACTGCTCACCAAAAATAGATTTTTGAAACTAATGGAGAAAAAAGAAATCTTAATCATTCTTTTGTTTTGTTTTGTTTAGCTTCTAGGGGGAAATTTTTTGAGCCTAATTTTTTTAATATGAAAACAGATATGGCATGGGAAGTGGAGGAGTCACCATCCCTGGAGGTATTTAAAAGACGTTTAGATGTGGTGCTTAGGGACGTGGTTTAGTGGTGGACTTGGCAGTGGCAGGTTAACAGTTGGACTCCATGATCTTAAAGGTCCTTTCCAACCTACATGATTCTATGATTCTATGATATAAAATACTTTTTCTCTACATTTCCATGGGAAAGATGAAACCATTAGCAGCCATCAGGCAACTTAAAAGTAAGTCAATAAAAACCTGTTTTGAAATCTTGTAAGTTAGTTAGGCCTAAAAGCTGAACAGCTTGCAATAACTTTATTTTAATCATTCATTTTTCCTTCCACCTCCTTTAACCACCTAGAACTTTACTTCTGACAAATATCCTTGGCAACCACATCACGCTAATTTTATCAAGAACATTTTAAATGCAGTTGTGAAACTTCGAAACAACACACCACAAGCTTTTTCTCTGAGAAGGTTATTTACTTATTAGACAACGGATACAGCTTTTAAAACAACCATTAGAATAAATGCTAGAAATGCAACAGGATAAAGGCCACTAATGCTTTCAAAGGTTTTTTTTCTATACTTAACAGGCATACATCTATTTATAGTTACCATTAAACTTTTAATTGTTTGCTTAAAGACTCTGATTCAATGTGTAAGAGTTCTACTGTATTCACACAAACACTCGTTAAACGTGCTTCCGTATTTTATGAACCTTAGTTGAAATGTTTTGGGGAACATGCTGTACCTTTCAGAAAGGACTGTCTGGCATTTATATGACTCTATATACCTTTCATTGGGCTTTTACATCAATCTTAAAGAGCATTTGAAAACCTAAAAAGCACAATGCATTACCAGCCCAGGGTAATTCCAATACATCCACTAATTAAATCTCCTTATATTTTTCCAGTGTACCATGCCAATTTCTTTGACTCTGAAAGGGAAACCTGACAGAGGAGCCAAAGCTAAAACCTTAACTAGATGAAAGGCTGCACTACAATCTCTCATGAGCTGAGTTGCATTAAGCTTTTTATTTGACAATTCACAGTACAGCAGCCTACTAACCCTAACGTCCCATACGTTTATTTTTGCGACCCACGATCAAATGGCCTGTAGAGTGGGATTCTATATAACACCACCAGTGACCGCTTCAGCCTAAAACTGATCTTGCAAAAGCTCTTGGTAAAATAGGACTGCGCTTTGACACCATTCCCAAGCAATGTAAACATTTTCAATAACGCGCTTAACATGGAAATCAGATAAACTCTTCCTTGCATGTAACATTTCCTCTCTACACTTGCATAAAACCTCAGCAAATGAGAGTCAGACAATAAAAATGCGTTTTCAAATGCATTAGCAGTATTTCACAACACCTTAAACAGATGTGAAAAACCTTTGCCATATAAATGACAAAATGTACACAACCTTAAATGTAACACGTAAGAACATTCCACATACACGCCAAGTGTCACAGAAACCTCAACAAGACAGTTTCCTACTTCAGTCCTTACCTGTCTCCTATCTTTACCTCTGTTTCTTGAGAGAGAATTAATTGGTCTTAATATAGAGCCTCTTCCCATATTCAATGCAGACAGAAAGAAGTCTCTGTCTCAAAACAAAGCTTAATGATCTAATAGACTTCCCAAACTGAAAGGGGAAACACGGGCTGGTAGCAATTCTAGGCATTGATGTTCTGTATTTGTTTTCATCCAGACAAAATAATTTTGGAACTGTTTGCACAGAACACTTACACAAATAGGGAGTAAAACAAAACCTCCCTGGAATAAAAATTAAAATAGCAACTTTAATAGCAATTAAAATAGCTGAATAAAAGAAAGAAAATCTAACTGAAGGGAATCTATGAAATTGAAAGGAAATAAATATTGCCCTGGAAGAATTTTCTTGATATGTCTGTTACAAAACCAGGGCATCCTTAACTTTGATTTTAAATTTCAAGATTACTGATTGGACGCATTTAGCTTAACTAAAGCTTCATTCTTCTTTTAGAGAGAAATAAACTGTTCCCTTTAAAGTTTCATCTGCAATGACTCCTCCTGAAATTCTAATGTTTTCTACAGCTACATTATACTTTACATGAGCCAAGCATCTAATAAAAGCAGAAAGTTAGAATAAGTGGTCTATTTCTTGAAACACGTTAACAGATGTGACGATTACCAAGCACATGCACCTATGCACATGACTTGCTGAAATCTGCAAAAATACATTAGAACTTGGGGTCCTCTAACATTAGTCCTCTAATATTTTCACAGGAGTGTTCACAGGAAGCCTTACTAGCCTTAGCAGAAGAAACTGACCGCTGAAGTCATATTGATAACACATCTTTTAGGTGTGGCATATGGATAGCCATGCACATATATTTGCATATACATATTCATACCTACATATATGCCAATTTATTTTACTTTTATTGAATATGTGACTCCTCCACTAGAATTCAGGTATTGAAATTAATCAAGTTTAAAAATTCTGTAATGTGTATGAATTGTATGAGTTCTCAGAGTTACATGAAAACTTCAAGTTTACAGTCCATTGTGCTCTTGTCACAAGGGTGAATTACATGAATCCAGGTTTAACATAGTTATGAGTCTGAAGAAATGGATTATTCTCATGTGAGAGAGAAACCTAGGAAATTAAAAAGACTTAAATAAAAGAAAAAAACCCCAAACCTCTTAATTATGAAAGGCTTAGAAGGGATGATGAGTCATCTTACAAAGCAAACAATCCCTTGAATATAAACCGTTTTGCTGGATATCAGCTAAGGATTTGATGATGATTTCCCCAAAATGAAATTACATAAAGAGAGATGAGGAATTACTGATTATTATTATACTGTTATGAGTAAGACAGGAAACAAGGATTATAACTACTTTTCTTTGTTTAAAGAGTTATTCGTAAAAAACCTGTAGATTCCACTGCAAAAGCTGGTAAATTTCCCCAAAACCAAAGGCAAAGGCCAGAGATTTTGTCTTGCTATGGTTTTATGAAGGACTGTTACTTAGACAAGAAACAGAGAGAAAGTGTGTGTGCAAATCAATGACAAAGGGCTGCAATGAAAGTGAGCACAGCCTAATTATGCTTTGGGAAAGCATGTTTCTGAAAAATAAAAGCTCTAGAACTAAGACAGACCTCAAACCATGGACAGAAGCACTATGTTTTTATTCAATTTGTTTGGGGAAATGGTTGTCAATATATTATTTGTAAAACAATCTATAACACATGAAGTACTGTTTAAACAAACAAAATCAAAACCCACCTGATTCCATGATAACATTTAAATCTAACTGTACAAACAGTTAGAAAGGGATCAAGAAGAATTTTTAGATTTTTGCTGCTATTAAATTTTATGTCACAGAAAACCTTCCCCAAAACAGTATTTGAGGAAAAAAAACCCTACTAATTATCCCTTCTACCTCCAAAACTGTTTAATAAATAAGCTAAGCCCTTATTAATTTTCCCTTCTACCTCCCAAATTGTTCAGTAAATAGGCTAAACTAACTGTCATCTTCTCATCTTTAGTTTCCTTAAGTCAGAAAGTGAACACATTTCCCATAGGTGTTTGTCCTCAAGAACAAAATAATTAAAAAACCAAATGGGAATACAAAATATAGAATTTAAACAAAATACAAAATATTTAAATTTATTCATTGCTATTTAGGGTCCCCAAATTACGTGACGTCCTCTGCTAACAGAGAAATCTGCTTCAATTTGTCTCTTAGTTTTTTTCTTCTTAACAGTGATAACATGGTTGATGGACAGCAATAAGCTTCTGACTCATATAAACACTTTTGAAAAAGGAAATGGGCTTGCCACTATGGTGCTTATAAATATTTTCTAATAATGTAATATAATAAATTGCTTATTCATATGTTTTTAAGATTACCAAGGTGCCTGGAATGTTGCACAGAGTTACTATCTTTCCCCTATCAGTGAACAGTAAGCATATAAATAAATAAATAAACATGTTAATAAAAATCCAATACCTAAGTTTGATGAAAATGTGAAGGTCTGAGAAGCAAAAGCTACCAAAATCATTAAAAAACAGGCACACACAATACCACCACAAGACCAAATCTGTTGGAGAAAAAAAGAGCTGACCTTATTTTTGGAAGAGGAACACAGAATAGAAAGAAAAAGATTATATGTGTTTTTCAAGATATCTGGAATGAATTTTCATATCAACAAAAGCACTTAAGAATTTTTTTCATGCAAAGTAATGTTCAGTTGGCAATTATGCTTTTGTGCTATGCTATAGTAATATGAACTTTTGTTAATAGTGCCTCCTACACATACAATTACCAGAGGAAAAAAAAAATCACCCATTTAAACAGTAAAATATACTTTGAGAAATTGTAGGAACTGATACATTTTATAATTTAGAGTGATAACAGTTCAAATCACCAAGGGAGCTTTTCTCCTCAAAAATATTTCTCAAGTTCCATAGTTTAAAAGCCTGTGAAAAGCTTTGGAAAATCCTCCTAGATAAGGCCAGTTGCTCAAGAAATCAAATTGCCTAATGCATTCATTACTATGTAGCTGTTTGGAGGAAGCAAGTATTACATTTCAGGTAAATGAACTATACTCAAGGTCTAGATTAGAGATTTTATTAGAATATTTGTAATTATATGCCTATTTTTATATACTTGCAAGTAAACATTGACAGTGATCATGGAAACATTTTTAAGAGTATGCTTATTACTGTTGAATGCTTTTTAATTTAAATCATGATCCTGCAAGAAATTACCTTTATCTATAATGTTCAAGATAAAATGTAGAGACACACACTATAGCAACTGTATCATAAGAATTATTCTACATCCCAGTCCTGAAATATAAGTAAAGAGTCAAGGATGCACGCACCTTATGTTTGCAGACTAGGAAGAATGCTGTCATGTCAAAAAGAGGATGCGCTCCCATTTTGATGCAGTAATTTAACACACAACAGAATGGGCATACACAAACACAACGTGTTGTCCTGGTTTCAGCTGGGAGAGAGTTAATTTTCTTCCTAGTAGCTAGCATAGTGCTGTGTTTTGGATTTAGTGTAAGAAGAATGCTGATAACACACTGATGTTTTGGTTGTTGCTAAGTAGTGCTTACACCAGTCAAGGACTTTCTTTTTCAGCTTCCCATGCTCTGCCAGGTGCACAAGAAGTTGGGAGGGGGCACAGCCCAAGATAGTTGATCCAAACTGGCCAAAGGGCTATTCCATACCATATGACGTCATGCTCAGTATATAAACTGCGGGGAGTTGGCCGGGGGGAGCAATCGCTGCTCGGGGACTGGCTGGGTGTCGGTCGGCGGGTGGTGAGCGGTTGCATCACTTGTTTTCTTTTCCCTGGGTTTTGTTTGTCTCTCTCGTTCTCCTTTTCATTACAATTACTATTGTTATTATTATTATTACTATTATTATTATTATTATTATTTTTATTTCAATTATTAAACTGTTCTTATCTCAACCCGTGGGTTTTCTTACTCTTGCCCTTCCGATTCTCTCCCCCATCCCATCGGGGAGGGGGAGGGTGAGCGAGCGGCTGCGTGGTGCTTAGTTGCCGACTGGGGCTAAACCACGACACGTGTGCAAACACAACCACACGTTTTCGTATCTTGCTCCTTCTGTTCTCTCTACTAAATGCTAGTCCAAATCCATGTTCTGTCCATAGTAGATTTTAGCTGATGTATGTTTAATTCAATCCACTGCTCTCAGCACTAGACTTCTAGTCCAGGGTTTACATGGAAAGCAGGTAGGAAGAGTTTGTGACTACTAACCAAGCATTCAGTATGTTATAGTTATTCTTGTCTTCCTAGCTCCTTCCTGACTACCAGACTGTAACCCTTTTAGAGCATGTCCTGTTGTTTTTTCTATGAATGGCATTTATCTCCCCATAAATTTTTCTTTCTAAAATGTATGTATCGAGTCCAAGGTAGCTGTTTAAGACAGAGACATCCATGAACAATGCAACCCATCTACCTTAGGTGGAATCAAGCCACAAAGATATGAAGCTCTCACCCTTAACTATACAGCGAGCTTTGAGTATTAGCTTAGATTAGACACTAGGCTCCTCCAAGGCTCCCTATATACACACATAACACGATATTGTCTTTCAGAGACAGCTACAACATAAATGTTGAATTACTCTTAATACTAAAGCTATAATAATTACTACTAATGATATGTAACAACATTAAAAGCATTGCCTCGGTATAAGGCAGCATGTAAAATGATTGTGATGCAGTAAGAGGTAAACTGAATTGTCAATAAAGAGAGATATTTCCCTCCGAAGGCAAATGCCAGAATCATCTCCACCCACCAGCAGATTTATATAAATTCACAAATATTTTGTCATGTAAAAGTCCACAATAAAAAGGAGTAGAAAATGTTATGTAGGCAGAACTGTTTCTAAATAGAACTTTTTCACAACTTTTTGCATTGGATGACAGCTGCTCTTTCTCTATTTTTATAGCTATCACACAGCTACATATTCTTTTCTCCTAAGAAATTACCGCTTCACTGATATTTGCTGGCCTGTTTTTGTTTCTTACACAAAATCACCTTTAAAATAGTCAAGGTAGATATAATGGCCTTGGCAAGTGCAGTACCAATGAGCTAAATATCTTGCTGAAACTCATTTTTTGCATGTTCTGTTATAAAAAGTCCACAGAAGATTAAAAAAAAAGGAAAGAGAGAGGAGGTTAGGAACCTTAGCTTTTTCTTTAGTTTCTGTACCCTTTCACCATCCGAAAGTGAATTGGATGAAGTGAACAAAAGATCTCCTACCAGTACTATGGCTGGTCCAGACAGGAGCCTTTTTTATGGGCCAGTCATTTTGCGAGTATTTTCAACTCTTCCAAAGAATAATGCCACAATTTGATGTTTATACAAATGCTACCACATTTCAATGTTTACATTGTTGGATTTGAGGAAACCTGGGCAGCTAGCTCATGTAACTTCACTGATCAAGAACAGGGCTGAAGAATAGGGTTTTTTCCCCTGCTTTTGAAGAGTGGGTCAAGCATTCCTGTTTAGAAACGGAATGGTGTCAGAATTCATCTGGAATGCACACAATCAAAATGGTAACAGCCAAAATGTCATTATCAGATCCTTAAATCTATGGAAATTGCCACTGAAGTCATTGAAACCTCATAGACAATTAGTCTCCAATGTAAATCTGACTGTGAGATAAGAACCTGGACTGAATATACTACTAACCTACTGAATTGGGTTTCATTCTCCACATTTCTGTTCTGTATTAAGCAGATAAATTTAAGCTGAAAAATAAACCACTGGATTGTTCTAGATAGGCTTAAAAGTCGTACATTTTCTTGCATTACAGCAAACACCTAAGGCTATTTTAGGACTATCTGAGGTTTTGTTCTATTGCCCCCCCCCCATTTATTTATTTATTTTTAAGATGGAAACCCTGTAACTCCCTTTTTAAAAACTGAAATAAATACTTTTCTGACAGGTCCTGGTTTAAGATTTTCCATACGTTCTAACATAGAAATCCTTTAACATCCTTAAATGTGCTTACAATAGTAAGTACCTAACAGTACCTAGCAGACACCTGTTAATCTTCCAGTATATCAGATCAGATACATCATAAGCTAAAATCAGATACATCATAAGCTAGAAGAAGAATGATCATTTCTAGCATGAATCCATACAAGGTACTGTCTCTGATGGAGACTGTCAGGTTATTAAGCAGTTAATAATGAAAAATAATAAAGGATGCTACAGGAAAACAGGATGATCAAATCTAATCACACACTGACACCACGATTAGAAAACTTTCCCTGGAAGGCAGAATGAACATTTACCTTTGCTTTGCAAAGAGAATATTACAACAATGTGAATTAAAGTTATGTGTGCCCAAATGCACAAGCAACCTGTATAAAACATGAAATAAATAAACCCACTTGAAATAAAACTACTATACAAATGCCTGAAGAATAAATCTCACCCAAGTTAAACCATAAGCTCAACATCATGCTCAGAAAACCTCCTCACAAGTCAGTGGGGAGGAAGGAATCTGCATCATTCCAAGGCAGCAGTTTTTCCACTCCTACTCTTCCAGAGAGCCTCCCTGTGGGCTGCAATTTCTAATGAATCTGCACAAGTTGCTGATGCTCAGATACTCCTCCATGGCCCTGCTGTGCAGTAACATAAGATAAACTTCACAGAATTAAGAACCTCACCAGTTCTTCTCCTGAATAGGCAAGGAGAATAGACAAGTTCACCTCTAAAAATCAGACTCTCTACTGATACGAATACACACAAAATTGTCTCCTTTCTCTGTTTGCCTGAGAGCTTATCTTTATAGGATGGCAGCAGAATTATAAATCAAGAATGTGAACTTCGAGAACAGTACCTATTCTGTACTAACTCCCTGTATGAATTCTGTACCAGGAACGGCCCAGCTCTCCACAATCTTAAGTCTGTTTCCTTCCCCAACACTAAACCAGGGAAGCTCACATAGCTTCTCTACTTCAGCAGCAGGGGAACATGGCAGGTGCATGTGTTGGTAACGGGTAGGAGGAAGGGTGCAGTAGCTATTCTGCTGCTCCTCTCTTCCTCTCCAACTGCAGAACTTCTCCTTTGCTGCAGGAAAGGAGCTGGAGCCCACTAATTCTGCTGTAGGGAAGAGACAAATACCAACACCATTCTAAACCTCCCATACCATTTGGTACTACACTTCCCACCACAGGATTTTAGAGCCTTACGGACAGGCACTCCTAGAGCAAGATTACACTCGCCAGCAAGAGTTGGATTATTAAAGAGCATTTACACTCCCCAAACCTTATGATCTCTTACCCCGAAAATAGCATCAGAGTGGGTGGTAGTCCTCTGATACGCTTTTTTAACATTATCGTGACAAATTCAGATGGCATCATCAACCCAGATAAGTATAATTTTTCACATGCATTAGCAAGCCAAATTAACCTAAGGCAGGAATGTATGTTAAACTGAACATAAGTGCAAAAATGCTCCAAAGCATTTATATGCCGGAGGAGGGGACAGCCTAACAGCTCCCTGCCCCTTCTTTCTTTCCCCAATATCACCTGCCATCAATAAAGATAATGACTTTTTCTTGCCCTCAAAACTTAATTACTTGTAGAGCCTTTAAGGTTTCATAGTTCACTATTCACTAACCATTTGCTCACATCCCTTTTTGGCAAAATAAAATGTATCTTTGGATTTTGGAGAGCGGACCTACAAAATGCTCATCTGTGGAAAAGGTGCAGTATGATGGCTGGCTAAGGTTAGGAATGTTATTTATATGCTAACAAGGTGCATTTTCAAGAATACATTTGAAGTGTCAGTAAACAGAGAAAATACTAGCTAAACAAAGTAAAATTTTCACAATATGAAAAGCGTTGTATTAAAATAAATTGAATGGGAAGATTAATTTTGAAATCTGTACATCCAAAGCACTTGCAGTTGAAACTTTTAATAACTCTTAACTACCACTACTTAACATCAAAGGAGATAAGCTACTTCGAGTATAGGTTGAGATAAATTATGTCTAACAGGGCAATTGACTGACAACAGCAAAAATTGAGGAAAAGGCAGAAGAACTGGCACCGTTCAAATAATTTACACAGGCAGAAGGCCTACTAGTCAGTAATGCATTTTGACTCAGACGTAGTCAAAATAATTAACCTCAAAAATAAATACTATTCAACTTTTTCAATCAAAATTTTTTAATCAGAGAATTGATTGCGTATAAGCATATCCATGTCTTATGCTTTTTTTGATATACGTATTTGAAATATGTCTAGCACGTGTTTCTGGGAACAGGTATGTGCAAAGTAAATTAAAAAATAGCTCTCTAAATTGAAATAGCTTCAACTACAAACAATTCTAAGTGAACAGTTGTGTACTACTTTAAGGCAAAAGCCTAGCAAGAAGCGTTTATTCTAGTCTAGAAATAAAAAATTGCAGTGAATAGTTTCTAATCACAGACAGAAACAAAATAAACATAGTGAAAACTGTCCATTGATATGTTGTATTGATTTGGACCATGTTTCACAGCTATATGCAGTAATATTATTTTCTGAAACTTTAATTTGTACCTACTCAGAACAAGAACGAAGCTTCAGTAGTAACAGCATATGCTCTGTTTTCACAGCTTAGAGGCTGTAAGGGGACTGTTCCCAATGCTGTTATTGACCAAGTATATCAGAATTAAATCAGGTTTTTAAATCTACCTGCTTTCCTCCAAATCTAGTTTTAGGTTCTCTCCCCAAAACCAATAAAACAGCCTGAAATAGGAGTGAAACTCCTACTCATTGTGAAATGTATTTCAGCACTAAATAAACAAAGAGAATTAGAATTTTAAAAGGTGTATAATCACTTAATAACAGACTAACACATCCTAGAACAGGAGAAAACAGATGCAGTACAATCCCTATTCTTTGATCATTCATGAGATTTTGCTTTAAGTCAAGGAAATCGTTTTTGCCCATTTGAAAAAGAACTTTCCAGCCTAATTAGATTTCTTAATCTCCTCACAACCAATCTAAGTTTGTTTACTCCTACATGACACAAAATCATAATTTTTTTTTATCCCCACTCCTGAGAAAAAACAAGATCAGAATCACAACAAAAACATCATAAAAAAAATCCAAGTAATTTCGTGAAGCTGGAATTGATAAAGCCTATTTCCCTACAGACTTGCATCTTTGTGTCTAAGGTAAGAAGGTGCAGGCTCTGACTGAAGCTTTTCCCAGAGTTGTCGATTTTCTGGGGACAGCAAATACAGGCATAAGCTGATGCCTTCCTGTAGCAGAGGCCTTCATAGCATCATTCTCCAATCCACAGATGCTTACCTTTACAAAGCATGTAAGAATTTAATTATCTGAGAGATGTTAACCTCTTTGTCAAATGTGGTTCATATTAGCAAAGGGTTCAACATTGTTTCACAGAAACATCAGGTGAGGTAACACTGAGGCTGATCAAATAAATAAAGTGTCTTGCTCAAAAATCCTCTTGAACAGTGATCTATTCAGAAGCAACAGTATACGCACATACTAATAAAAAAAACAAAATTCAACTATTACGCATTTGTGTATTTACACTTCTTGTATGGTTTTGATAAACTAGGACTAGTATACTTTGAACTTTGCCTTACAATTAAATGTATAAACCTTTCTTATAGTCACAGATGGTGCCCTTAGAGACATGTTTATAAAACAAACCAAGTGTCTTTAAACAGACTCTTGCAACTCTTTCAAACCCCTCCTTAATGCTAGCTTCTGAGTTGAACTTTTTGATTAGTAAACTGTATTGGGTTTGCATGGCAAGGTTTTGGTAGTGGCGGGGGGCTACAGGGGTGGCTTCTGTGAGAAGCTGCTAGAAGCTTCCCCTATGTCCAATAGAGCCAATGCCAGCTGGCTCCAAGACAAACCTGCCGCTGGCCAAGGCCGAGCCCATCAGTGGCGGTGGTAGCGCCTCTGGGATAACACAGTTAAGAAGGGAAAAAAGTCTGCACAACTGCAGCCAGAGAGAGGACTGCGAATATAAAAGGAACAACTCTGCAGACACCAAGGTCAGTGAAGAAGGAGGAGGAGGTGCTCCAGGCACCGGAGCAGAGATTCCCCTGCAGCCCGTAGTGAAGACCATGGTGAGGTAGGCTGTCCCCCTGCAGCGCATGGAGGTTAACGATGGAGCAGATATCCACCTGCAGCCCGTGGAGGACCCCACACCAGAGCATGCTGATGCCTGGAGGAGGCTGTGACCCTGTGGGAAGCCGCTGCTGGAGCAGGCTCCGGGCAGGACCTGTGGCCCCAGGGAGAGAGAGGAGCACATGCTGAGCAGGTTTTCTGGCAGGACTTGTGATCCCATGAGGGATCCCATGCTGGAGCAGGGGAAGAGTGTGAGGAGTCCTCCCCCTGAGGAGGAAGGAGCAGCAGAAACAATGTGTGATGAACTGACCACAACCCCCAGTCCCCGTCCCTCTGCACCACTGGGGAGGGAGGAGGTAGATAAAATCCTGAGTAAAGTTAAACCCAGGAAGAAGGGAAGGGTGGGGGGAAGGTGTTTTTTAAGATTTGGTTTTATTTCTCAGTATCCTACTCTGATTTGATTGATAATAAATTAATTTTCCCCAAGTCAAGTCTGTTTTGCCCATGACAGTAACTGCTCAGTGATCTCTCCCTGTCCTTATCTCAACCCATGAGCCTTTCATTATATTTTCTCCCCTCTGTCCAGTTTAGGAGGGGGGGTGACAGAGCAGTGCTGGTGGGCACCTGGCATCCAGACAGGGTCAGCCCTCCATCTAAGCAAATAGTGGGCAGACTAACTACTGTGTCAAGTGTAGAACATGGATATTTACTTCTATAAAAAACTGAAGATTTTCCGATTACCTCATTCCCATGCATTGAATTTGCATTTCCTCCTCAAAATACATGGAGGAATTTTGAGTGCCATGACACTTACATTCTGATACCAAGATCACTCTGAATTGCATTAATGACAGTTATCTTCTGAGATGAAGAATTATGAGACCATGATCGTTCCCCCCAATCACTGTATTTTTCACAGCTTTTTATACCACTCTTAAGAAAACATACTGGAGACTATAGGGTTCTACATATGATTAAATGATTGAAATGATGAAAAAAAAATAGCAAGGAATAACCAAAGTGTTTACATAAGTAGAAAGAAAGAAGTAACGTGGAGTCTATAAGCCAATACCAAATTGAACAAAAAAGAGAAAAAAAGCAACAGCTTAAACAATGGGAGCTATTTTAACCTGAATTACTAAATTGTGAGAAATACAAATGAGGTAAAGGAATATATTTTCACGTAAAATTTAAGTTTTTAAATGAAAAATAAGCATAAAATAGATCCCATTATTCCGTTGATTATGGTAAGCCTTGTTATTTTATACTTTTTAATTTCTACAGTGGTTTTCACTGCAGTATATGGTGTAAGGCTGTATTTTGTTTGCCTTACTAATCATGAATATTACATGGATTGTGCTCAGTCTTAGAACATGAGCCTTTCTATATTTGTAGGTTTCTTGCAAACGTGCTATGGAATTCAAAACCTATGGGACTTTGGGACTTTAATTTAAGCCTGTGGCAATGAAGATGCAGCTGTTCATTTATAAGCAATCATCACAGCTACAGAAGTTATAAGATTAAATTTGAAAAGCCACTTTCCTGAACTTTTAAAATGATTAAATTATAACAGAATCAGTGCTATTTTTTATTAGAAATATTTTTACTCATTAACTTTCTTCCAAGTTTAAAATCAAACCAAACCAATTTTACATAGCATTCCACCTGAGCTTGCACCAGGTTAGCATTGCAGATTAAGTATCAGTATTTGATTATTATTGTAGTGTTTGCTCCTCACATACATAATTAGAATATATCATCAACCATGACCCAGTCAAGAGTCTTTTGAGGTTGGCATTATAAATTTTATTCTACATTGGCTCAGGTGCAACTCAACACTGCTAGCGGAATTTATTTAAATAAAACTTCTATCAGTGAATCAAACCAGAATTATAAAGTAGCATTACTTACTGGTATTATAGAAATGCCTTCCAATAAAACTATAAACAAAGCAGAAGATTTTATCAACATATGAAATCTACAGATTTCATCTCTGTTGACATCTACAGATATCAACATATGAAATGTATTTTTTCACTGATATGACAGGACAGCTACATACCTGTGCTACAAGTTACTTTTTTAAATAGGATACTCTACTTTGTAGGACTAGGACAGTATCCAGGATGCAAAGAGCTGATCATGACAGAGTCCAGAAACTCTCTGCAATATTGCCAAAGCTGCATTCTTGCAGCTAAAGTCCAAAGTTCTGCTGTGTTAGGCGAGACCTTAGAAAGCTTGGCAAGCAAGCATGCAGGGCAGTTTCAAGATGATCAAATAATACCAATGAAAGTAATATTTTCAGATGGATGATAGAAATAGGATCATATTACCATGGTTCTCTTTCTTGGTAATAAGTTTCCCTATAGCAGCTATGTTGTTTAATTCCTAGTAGCTCCTTAATATTTTGTCCTGAGTACAGCCATACTAAAGTTTCTTCTCCAATGGACAGTATAAGGATGAACAAGATATTACTCCTTTACAAATGCCCAAAAACTATAAGAAACGAAACACATTTTCTCTTTCACTCTTCCTCCTTTCCCCAGTGAAATTTTTCTCTTCATTAACAAAATTACCCTTGGAAGGCACTGTTTCCTAAAGCAGGGCAAGACTCCCAAAAGACATTATCGCCCAGGTTTTGGGATCTTCCTACAAAGTAGCAGCTCTAATTTCCTTCCCCCCTAGATCTAGCCAGTGACATGAAACTCTGCAGCAATAATCCTCAAGGAGCTTAGACTATAAAGTTTAAAGTTTTCCAAAGCAGCCAGAGGCTCCTTTCAAATGCAGTTTCACCTTTTCCTTGCAGACACCCTGGGGACTTCCTTCAGTAGCACCAGACAAGACGTAAATGCAAATAAATGTGAAAAGACTAGAAAAGAGTATGGGGTAAGCTGTTGGTTAAGAAAAATGGTATCTTAATAGTAGAATGCCTAAAACTATATGATTTGGGTTCCTGTGGAGGCTATAAGCTCAGGTAGGTGAGAATTTTTGAAGTAGAGAATACAGGGAATTTTCACTCTTGTCCGTTTCTCATGAACGTCTCATTTTTCTACCCTTCAGAAGCTCTCCACAGTGGTGGTGAAAATCAGAGAGAAATAGGACAGAAAAGCCACCTAGTTTTTTGTTCTACATTTACTTACAGTGATGAGCAGTCACCAGGAGAACTGCTTTCTGGCTATCGGCTAAGTAAAATATAGGCAGCATAAAAGGAGATTTACAAGTATGAAGATGGCATTAGGTGCTGGATACCTCCAAGAGTTGTATTTCCTTATTTGTTACATCACAACCTCTGGCACACACAATTCAGAATAAAGTTAATTTAAGATGATGTACTTCTCCAATAAAATTTTAGCAATACACAGTATTTTATTCTATTACTTGCAGGCAGGTATTGCTCACATTATTAAAGACTGTTTTGTATGGCATGTATTCAAAAGGAAATCTAAGCTTGCATTTTGTGCTTCAACTTTCTCCTCTCCTGACTTAATGTGTATGTAGAAGCACATGTATATAAGCCCTGAAAAAATGCTATTTTAGTTTTATTGAAGTTAAGATGTGAAACTTTAAATGTCATATATCCTGCAGACTGATTTATACAAGTCATTCTGCTCCAGAATTCTGGCACAGTGATGTAAATTTTCTTTTCCCTACTCAATTTTATTTTATCATTGTGTCCTGTTAGAATTGCATTTCTTTCCAAGTTGAGTCTAAGTCAAATCTTCTAAAGGAAACCCATTCAAGACACTTCTCTGATACAGTCACTACAAGGCGCTTTTAGTGGTAGCATGTACATGACTACAGTGCTGATGCTTATTTGGGAAACTGTCAAACATCACCTAACTACTATCACATTGAAGGGCTTGGCAAGAAATTGTAACATGCCAGAAATTTCATGTGCTAGTGAAGATTAGAGGTCATTGTTCCTGAGCATGAATTTGAATCTTGCTGAACTATTTAATGCATATCTGCCTACAATGCATGTCATGCCAAGCTCCTAGGAAACGTGCATCTCGGATCTCTAAAGTGATAACTGATCAGAAAGTAACCAAAAAAGATCTTCCTCTGCTCACTGGGTCTACGCATGAACATGCAAATCAAGGTTGAAATAATCAAGATTTCTCCACACCTTACTGAAGAATATCTACTAAGTCAATTGCTATTTAAATGCTTATGGTATAAGCATTTAGGGAGGTGATTCTGCTGCTCTACTCTGCTCTGGTAAGACCTCACCTGGAGTACTGCGTCCAGCTCTGGAGCCCTCAACACAAGGAGGACATGGAACTGTTGGAGCGGGTCCAGAAGAGGGCCACAGAAAATGATCTGAGGGCTGGAGCACCTCTGCTACGAGGACAGGCTGAGAGAGTTGGGGCTGTTCAGTCTGGAGAAGAGAAGGCTGCGGGGAGACCTTATTGCGGCCTTTCAGTACTTAAAGGGGGCCTATAGGAAAGATGGGGACAGTCTTTTTAGCAAGGCCTGTTGTGACAGGACAAGGGGTAATGGTTTTAAACCAAAGGAGGGGAGATTTAGGCTAGATATAAGGAAGAAATTTTTTACAATGAGGGTGGTTAAGCACTGGAAGAGGTTTCCCAGAGAGGTAGTGGAAGCCCCATCCCTGGAAACATTCAAGGTCAGGTTGGATGGGGCTCTGAGCAACCTGATCTAGTTGAAGATGTCCCTATTCACCGCAGGGTGGTTGGACTAGATGACCTCTAAAGGTCCCTTCCAACCCAAAGCATTCTATGATTCTATATGTTCTAAGCAATGGTATAGCTGAACAGCCAAGATAAAAAAAGGCAAACCTCAGGGAATCCAGCAGGATAAACCTTTAGAATTTAAAAAAGATTGCCAATGAGATCAGCTTTTCATTTGGGAAATGTATTCGTTCTGTATCTTTTTAATACAAAAGACAGAGACATTTTTACTATAAAATTCAACTGTATTTTAATCATATTCTGGTACACCCACAGACATCACTTGCCTAAGACAACAAGAATTCAGAACTAACTTTTCTGCTTACAGTATGTCTTACAGTATGCAAGATAACACTAACTTTGCTAATCAACACTACAGTATCTCATCTAACAGGTCACCTGGAGGGCATGAAAAAACAGAGTGAACTACAGTTTGCCACAAATCTACCACAAAGGATTCAGACAGGTTTGGTTTTTTTTTTTTTTCAGCGTCAGAAAAAGAACACTATATTCTCCAGATCTTGGAGGTTTAGTAAAGCAAATGGAAGTCGAAAAGAAAGTAGGGCAATCAAAAATAAAAGGGATGAATATAAGTCTTTCCTGTGTCCATGGGGAAGGAAAATATTTTTATATAAATATGTACAGATACATACACACCTCAAACTATTTTATAAGTAAAAAAATGAGCTGCTGTCTAAAATTAATTAAATCTTTAATATGAATGGCCTAATAAGAAGAAAAAAATGTACAGAGAGCTTGAAGAAAAAAGCCGCAACAAACCATATTTGATAATGTTAGTATCTTAAGTCTTTTTGTATCAACCACCAGGCATTTTTGCAACTACCACTATAAAGCTCCACTGTCATTGTCTTTGACTAAGAAGTATTTAGCATAACAAAATGGCAGAAGCAAAACAGCCCAGTAACTGCCACTGCTCCTTTACTCTGCCTAAAGTAAGTAATTGGATAGGACATGATTAAACAGAACTACACTTAACAAGTATAGTTTACCTGCATATATTTTTACATGTAGAAACACGAGCCATTACCATACCGTCATTGTCAACAAATAACCTTCATTTGCAAGGATGTGAATTTGAGCCACACAGCTCCCCAGTGGGTCAAAATTAAAATGGAAGTAAATCAATTTTGTAATTATTAATATAATAGACAAGAGCTAGGGTGGTGAGCCATCAATTCTAATTAAAGGCTGCAATTAAAGGATACTTCAATCAATCATCTCTGTGAAAGTATACTCTATTGACTGCTACATTAATTATTAAAATCATATTAAAATAAAATTCAGACTTAGTTATCTGCCAGCTACTTCAAAATAATATTCTTGAGTCTTATAATCTAAATCAGTGATGTCATAACTAGGACTAAAATTTCT
>VYZW01037674.1:2949-16911 GCA_013401315.1 Balaeniceps rex
GCTTGGGTGTCTAACACATATCCTCCAGGGACTCTTGTTGGGAAGGAGTTACCTTTCCCAGCTCTCTGTCGTCTTTTCCATGCATGGAAGCTTCCTACCTCCTGAGCAGCCTAGTAAGGTGTGTTTATCATCTCAGNAGAGTCCCCAGGAGAACTGACTTTCCTCAGCATCTCAAAGTTGGACAGATGTGTTCCTGGAGATGATGATTAGAATAAATTACGGTCATTAGCAATTGAAGCTTCTTAATGTTCATTTTATTGTACTTACTTTTAGCTTTCTAAGGAAAAAAGGTAAGGCAGATTTAATGAGACAGAAGACTATACTAATAGAAATAATAAAAAGTAATCCTCTAGTATATTATGTCTATTAATTCTCACAAAATATTATAGATTATGTGGGTTTTCCTTATGAAAAACATATATTTGACATTTATTTTACTAGCAAATAGTCCCTTTTATTAGTCAACAACCTCAAATTTAGAAAAAAATACACATCATGCTTGTGGGCACACACTAGCCTCAGAAAAGGGTAAAGAAGAACTGCAAGTACATTAATAATAGTTCCTTTTGCCACTCTTGCCATCTGGCATTCTTCTGAAATATATATAGTGGCCTCTCTGAGAGTCAAATTTAGACCTGATGAGCTGCTGATGAGGTAACTGTTATGTCCCATTTCTGCTTCCCTTTGATGATACTTCAAATGGGACATGTAGCATTTTGGGGAGTTTTTTGCTCCAAATGAGATGTTGGCTGTCCAGTGGAAAGATAAAGATTCCATTACATGTATTTTAAAAGCCATAAAAGATAACCTTAATTTTCTAGCTTACATTTATTTGCTCTCACACAATGTCTCCTATTTCCAAGGCTGAGCATGAGCAATTGCCAAATACATAATTGAAGAAGAACAATGCTATGAATAAGTGTCAGGTCTAGAACTAGTGAATTCACAGACAGTGTGCTCTCTACAGGGGGAAAAAAAAAGAAAAAAAAAGTTGAATCCTGAAGTATGGAGCAGTCAAATGAAGCTGAAGCTTTAAAATTACATACTTGTAATTTTCTTACTGTCTTCAACAGTTGCTATGAACTTTCTACAAGGTGGCACAAAAATGCCATATTTCAAGTGAAAGTTTGCAACTCTTAAACTGAACTTTTAAAAGTGTTGCTATTACATCAAACATTGATTGACTGGAAGCTGCAGCCTCTTCATTTTATCCATGTGCAAAATACAGCAAGGCAGAAGCAACACAGCCTTTAGCAAACTACCTTCACCATAGATCTCTGCAGCCCCTTAAGAACCTCCTCTAATAGTGAGGTGAAAGGCAGAAGGGGTTTTTCTTTAAGAAAAAATTGGTTAAGCTGAGATCTGCTTTAGATTCAGGTTTTAGGTGCCACAAGCAAATACCTACCAGATCCATAAGGAGTCCTGGTCCTCTCAATTCAGACAACCAACCGTGAGATATGAATAGCTGTACTATGTTTGATCATCAATAAAATGCAAAGAATTGAAAAAAGTTACTTGGCTTCAAAGTATGTTTTCTAGACTCAAATATTGTCTTTCAGCTGTACACAACCGGCCATACTTTCTGTGTTTAATTATGTAATAACAGCAGTAATAATAACTATTCATTCAGATTTGGCCTTTAGTTATTATTTTTATCATCTCATGAAGAGTCCTCAAATGCTCAGCAATAATGACTACTAGTAATTATAGTTAGTGGATTTTTCTGACTGTGTGGCTTGAAGCCGGTAGCTTTTATATTCTATTTGATTCCCTGAGCTCTCATCTTCATCCTCTGAAGAAAACTTCTGAAAGGCAGAAGCTATTAAATATTGAATACTACTAAACTATAATAGAGCAGAGCTCTGGTTAGGTGACTTGTGTCCTTCCAAATTATTCTATGCAATTAATTCAAAATGAAGACAGGTTCTGTGAAACACATGTTACAATAAATTTGGGGAAGGTCAGAACCATAGCTTAATAACAAATGGAAGCAAAAGACACAGGATACCAGTTTTCCTTGATTTTTTAACTGAAGGGACGTATCTCAGGAATAAGCCCACAGTTGCATCTCAGGCTCTGTTCTATACCTCCCCAAGCAACAACAAATTTCACAACACCACAGAAGAATTCTTGAATTGTCATAATTTAAACAGTAGGAGACCTTTTACAGTTCCCCTTACATCCTCTTACTTGTTCTTTCTTTTCAGTATCTTTCTCCTTTTTCCATGTTCATCAAGGTCATTGTGAGATTTTTTTCCTTTGATTTTAATTTGATCTCAGTTTGTACATTCATTTTTATGTAAATTTCAGGAGAGGTGATTGTATCTTCATTTCTCCAACCATCTGGCACACTGGGAAATACAGCAGCATTCAACCCCTAATGATACAAATAAGAAAAGAAATAGGGGATTTCAGAAGAAGCTTAAAAAATATATATATGATTATTAATGATAGAACCTTGCAAACATTTTTATGAACATTTGGTGTGAGTTTCTGTCATTAAAGATTTCTGAAATACTTACTTATTCAGTAAGAGATCCCTTTCACGCCCCTAGTATGCTTTTTCTGTTGTAAAATTAACAAGTAGAAATATCTTTCTTTCTGTTCCTTTGATGAAGCTAGGTGCATCATTGATCATGACTGAAAACAAAAACACAAGAAGAAAAAGGAGTGATAAGCCACAAAAAAATTACCAGGAAAAAAACCCCGGGTTTTATGGTATTTTACATTCATTGTATTCAATTGAAACAAATTGTAGTAGCCAAGAAATTACATTAGCTTTCAGCTAATAAAATAAATGAGGCCAAAAATGAAGTCATAGTCAGAAATATGTTTCTTTTGCAAGGTGATATATGAATTTGTTTTAAACAGGTCCTTAATAACTTTTGCATAACATTTTCTGATAATAGACTTCTCTAACTACATCACCTCATGAAGGTACTATTACATTTCTTCTTGTTATTTGAAAATTATAATTCTATAGCATATTTAAATGAATATACAAAGTGCTTTGTTTTTCTAAATGAGGCAATGTTAAATGATTTAGAACTGGAAGAACCGTGATATGACATATGAACTTGCAAATCGCAACTGGCTTCAGTTTTCACTGGAGTAGAGCAGCGTCATATCCAGGCAGTGGTATTATTATTTTGAGCTTTTATATTAATGGCATACAATCTGATGTTAATAAACACAACGCTAATGTAATCCTTTATGGGCTAGACTCAGTCAAAACGCTTTGGCAAAAACAGTGCTATACAAAATACAGACACATACACACATGAAGCTTGGAAATACCTTTTCTGAAGCCATTAGTGAAGCCATTGTTCTGTAATCAATTAGAGCTTCTCAATCGCTACAGAACTTTAAAGCGTCTAGAGGGAAAATTCATTTTCTTACCAGCATCTGACCCTGATACATTCAGGTGTTAGTCAAAAACTCAAGCTGCTTGACTATAGAATAAGAAGAATCTGTTTTAACTGAAGTTTAAACTTTCTTCACTAACAGTAGCATACTGGATTATTTCACAAACATATTTCCACTTCTCTGGGAAAGTGCCTTTGTTTCATATTGGCTTTCTTCCTATAAAAATCATTTAAAGTCATCTATTAAAACAAAGCTTTCAGAAAAAAATCCTCAAAATAAAATATAAAATCTACCCAATTTTCTCATTAGAAATAGACAAAGTGTCTAACAGAGTAAGTAGAGAATATAGGGCTCAAGAAATAAGATACGGTAATTGAGACCATCTGTCTCACTAAATATAAAGCACATTTGCCTGTGGTTTACTATCTCTCTTTCTGATCTCAATGCGGTTCCAAAATCTGACCATTCAAGTAGAGGAAAAATTGTCTGATGCATGACAAGAAAAATTTAGATGAACTCATTCCAAAACAAGTAGAACATGTTCTTAAATTCTTTCAGAGCATGTGGAGAAGTAGAAAAGCAGAGACAAGTGCAAGAATAGCTGCTCCTTTTTGGCTGCCTCTGATGTTTGACTGTCCCGACACCTTACACAGCAGCAGCTGACCTGGCAGTAATTCTGGTGACAACCTAGCCTCTGGGCTAGAATTATTTTCTTGAAGCATTCATTACTGTCATTGCTGCTTTCATATCCATTAAGAGAACTGTAGGTCTGACACAGGCAATCACAGCTCACTGTTCTGGTGCCATCAGTGTGCCATTAGATTTGACACAGCACCATAAGGAACTAAATTCAAGAGCAGTGTCTTGAATGTTTTTGTCTTCTGCCTAGCATTTAATTTGCTCTGGATTGGTGATATGATCAGTAACTACTATATAAATCACAATGTTCAAATACTATGTACACATTATAATCAGTGTGTTTTACTAAATATATGACCACCTTCACAATGTCATCATTTACAGTGCTGTTGCTTTGTACGTGCAAAGCCACTCACAAAATTCCAAACTGGAGTTACTCGATAGCTCTTGACAGTAGGTGTGGGTTTCCTGCTGCTGTTTTTGCTGGTGGTTTGGTTTGATTCAGTTTGGTTGCTTCTGTCTCTTCCTAGACTCAGGAAAAGAAGCAAACACAAATGGTTATTCAAGTAGAATGTGTATAAATGCATAGAGTATATATATTGTGTATGTACTAAACAACGTGTATGTACTAAATAATACACTAGTGTATATATACTATATATATGTAATATATATACACTATGTATACAGTATATACTATATATACTTTATATAGATACATACTATATGCATACTATAGTATGTATACTATACTGTAGATGCATGCTATATATAGTATGCATCTATACATATTCTCTATATAGTATATATCTGCTATATAGCATCCATATATTACTATCTTCGACTACGTGATAGTATATATGTTTCTTGATTGTTTTTCTGTGAGATTTATATGCAATATATACATAACAATGACTACTTGAATATATTATCAAGGATAATAGAAAAAAAAAAGTAATAAATATGTTCTGCAACCTTGAGTTGCTAATGGGTATGTAACCATTTCAAAAAATTATTTACTTTAGTGAAAATTAACATGTTGGGTTCTCAGCAGAACTATGAAAGTCAATTTTAAGACTTCTCTGATAAGAAACAGCATTTTTATTCAGAAACACTTTGTGGTATGACAGTTTGGTGAACAACTCTGTTCTACCAGCCATTTGGGAAGTTTCTTTTCCAATGGAATACAGAAGATCTTGAAAAACAAAGTAAAAGAAATATTAACTTAATGGAAACTGGGACTTTCACAGCTAGCAAATATATACCTGGAATTCTTGCTTGAACTATTTAGTTGTACTGGGTTAATTAAGTCAAACTCTGAGAGTCGTCTTCTTGCATTGTAAAAAATCAGAGAATGCTGATGGAAAAAATAGGACCTAAAAGCTAGATTAGTCTTAATACTGAAGGCACATTGAAAATAACATTGTGCTGGAAACTCAGGAAAAATGAGTTGCGACACCTATACTGATCCAAAACTCTTACTAAGGAATCAGGGCCTACTGGCTTGTATACAAAGAGAATGAACCGAAAGGATTGTTTTAGACTAACTCTTCAACAGTTGTTGAACTGTAGTTTTTCTTTGAAAGAAACAATTATACCTCTCATTTCAGTTTTCTAATGAAAATGAAAAGAGAGTGTAATAATTAGGGCTGCTCTAATGAATCTCTACAAGAAACTCAACATAAAAATGTGTAATGGTTACCACATTAAAATTGATAATTACCTTTTTTTTAATAAAATTAGCTTCATAATGATACTAAGATATTCCTTTGCTCTGAACACATTAAAATATGCAACAGCATGGGGAAGGAGCAGCAGAAACTCAAAAAATTCTGAGGTTTTACAAAAACAGGTTATTTGATTGACAGAGCACTTTAACATAATGTTATGTGCTATGCTTTCTATGACAAGGACAAGTATTAGCTACAAACCTAATTCTGGCATACAGAATTTTGCAGCTTTTACGAAAAATTATGTCAGAAGTTACATTTATTCAAAGCAGGACCTGCAGACTATACGTGGTTGATGTTTCTATCTTGGCAGGAGAGCCCAAAATTTATGATTTATGCTCTCTGCCACAGGTTAGGCAGACAGGAGGCTGATATACTAGATATGACTGCTATTGTAAATTTACTTGGCATTTCATTTTTCAGTCACACTGATGGTTATTTTCATACATCTTCAATCCATCATTTGCTGCTAAATTCAATTAGTTTGATTGGCAGATTTAGCTTCCCAGTGGGTCTTTGTCAATATTGTGTAGCAGTAAATACTTTGAGAGTCTTTTTTTCAAAACTTTCCTTGGTTATTTGCTTTTTCCTCACCCAGCTAACTATTGATTAGCTGCTTTCATACAGCTCTCACCCATCTGTAGAAGCAATCAGGCCAGCTGAAGTACATAGTGATCAAAATCATCCATGTGCTAACAAAACCTGTACACTCTTTTGAAGAGGCAGGAAATCATGCCAGGGCTGGGGTGCCCTGGGCCTGCCAGCGGGACACCCGTACCAGACTCAGAGCCGCCCCATCCCCACAGCTGTGCCCAGTGGTCCTGGGTCTGCGGCAGGCCTCGGTCAGCAGCCTCGGCCCGGCTCTGCTCACCACCTCCGGGCGGAGTGGGATGGGGCTGTTGGGGGAAGTCCCTGCCCCACTGCCGGCCATCGCTGTGCCCTGGTCAGTGGTGCTTCAAGTTACCACCTGGTCACTGGAAAGAGATGGTAGCATAATATTCCACACCTCATCTCTCAGACGGAAGGACACAGAGCTGGCTTTGGTCGTAAATTAAAATAAGGATCTGCAACCTCCCGTGGAGAGGCACCGTCAGGCGCTGTCTGTGTCACGTAGGCTGAGACTGACGTGACTCCTGGGAGCACAGTCCTGCCAGCGGGAGCCTCTGGCTGCCCGTCTCTTTCTGTGCAGCTCAGAGCTGTACACACTTGTTTCACATTTTACGTCCATTTCCAGTTCCTCTTGCACCCCTTCCCTGCCCATCCCCAGAGATGTACATTGCATTACTTTTCTTTTGCCCCCTCCTTCTCTTCGCACTCCCTGAAGGAGACCTCAGGTCCTCGCTTTCCACTCTGGCCTCTGCATTGGGCGGCTCAACTGTCCCAAGAAGTTTCTGAAACTAAACGGTTAAGATTGGCGGTCAGGTTATGCTGTTTGTTAGTTCTTGTAAGTGGTGTCCTGTGTTTGCAATGGGATAAAGAATCCTCCGTGGGGGAAACTCGGGCAGTGCTGACCTCTCATAAAAAGGCTGTTTCCCAAATTTGGTTTCCAAAAACCTGTACCCTTCTCTCCAACCAGCAAAAGGGGGAGATGGCAGCCCCTTGGAAAGGTGCAGTTCTGCTCATAAAACTCTTTACTGAAATGTTCCTTAGGTTTTTCTTGAAGCAAACAGTCAAAGGGAATTAAGAAGAGAGAAGAGAAGAGAAGAGAAGAGAAGAGAAGAGAAGAGAAGAGAAGAGAAGAGAAGAGAAGAGAAGAGAAGAGAAGAGAAGAGAAGAGAAGAGACGAGACGAGACGAGACGAGACGAGACGAGACGAGACGACTTGCTTAAAAAGAATTCCTGCATGATTTTGGTGGAACTTAAGAAGTTCTGAAGAATCTGTCCTCTCATGCTGATATAAAGAGTAAAGTACAGCAGGTGTTGCATTTGTTAAAGGCAATATTTTTAATTATTTTTACTCATAAACTAATTAACGGATTTACATACAAATGATCAGGAAATTCATTCTGCACTCAGCAACACACATGCTGTCTTTTTCATACATAACAATGAGACTAAACCCTTGATTCAGTCTTAATTAGAAAGCTATAGCTAGTTCATCTATAGTATTTTGTTTTCTGGACATAGTGGGCAGAAAGACTTACAACAATTAATGCTGCAGTACTGTGAAAGATGATCAATTTATAGAAAAGGTCAATGAAGTGAGTCAAAGGAAAGATTAAGTAGTAAGAGAAATGAGCTTACATTTATGAAAACACAGGAAAACTAAAAGCTGGCATAAGACGGAGGATTCCACCAGAACAAAATATTTGCATTTACGTGATACAGAGACCGGTGGCGGGAGGGGTCAGCTAGCATGTTTCTCTCCTGAACTGGCAAAATATTATGTTCGTAGATCAGCTATGTGGATTCTGAATAACATATTCAACAGGGGAACAAGTTTGGTTTGTAGTAAGGCTTGCTGGCAAAACAGATTAGTATATTACTTTTTATTTAAAGACTGAACTCCAGATTTTCATTAAAGCACAAGAAAAATCTGTTAGAGGGCCTCAAACATGGGTCTGTGGCGATTTGTCTCCCTGAACTTGTGAGAAGCCAGGAAGAGGAGTAATACGAGACATGATTAAAGGTAAAGTACAATAACAGATCTACGAGGGGAAACATTATTAGCCCTTGTTCCTGCTGTAACTAAGCCTCTCATTTTTCCAGTGCCACTTTCTTGGGATTGATTACTGTAAGAGCAATAATAATGATTTGTGAATTTTTGAAAGGAGTCAGGCTATGATATGTCATATTTGAATAAAGAATATAGGAAAATACTGATTTTTTTTTTCCCCAAAAGCCTTTTTTTATCTTGTCTCATTTGTGACTGTGCAGGTAACAAATTGACAATCATGTTTCAAATTTATGAGGTACTGCAAAAATAAAATTGGAATAGTGCCATTTTTAGAGTTCTCTTTGGTATGGGCTCTAGTCCTCACACTCTTAGATGAAGTGGAAGATTTTGTTTTATTTTTTACGGGTGTTGTTTATGTATAATCCAAACATTAACTAACACCACCTTCAACATTACTGTCCCCCTAGAACTGAGCATGTAAACATACTAAAATTGGGACAGTGTTATCCAGTTACATCAGTTTTTATAGGCATTCCCAAGTCATGGAGAAAATGCTTCTCTTCAGTTACCAGAAAAGGTTATGAATACTATTTGGGGAAAAATGCTTTGATACAGTGCTAATGACACCTAGAGTGGAAAACTGAAGGTTGTGCTAAAAAGAACTATTAGTCTGGAAGATGGTCACTAATGAAATTCTTTAAGCGGCAGTTATTGGTCTGATCATACTTACTCTTTTGATTGATAAAGGCAAAAAATTATTGTTTACTAGTAAAACATTCTAGTGATGCAAAATGAGAAAGCAATGGCAATGCAGAGGAGGGCTAGAAAATGAAATGACATAACCTGGAATACCTTGTGCACTGGAGTAATAGAAAAGGAATAGTGTTCTAGCTAAAATCAAGGTCATACACTGGATTATTAATGACAAGAAATTCTTCTATAAGCTTGCTAGTTGGTTATGGCATAACTGGATCACACATTTGATGCATTAGCCCAGCATGCCTATTGAGAGCTGTCATGCTGCCATTAGAAGAACAAACATAATCTTAGGTATTTATCAAAGACATATGGCAAATCTGATGCTATCGCTTCATGTACTTTATTTGGCATACTAAACTCAAAAAAATGTCTCTTGTGTTAAATCAGATTCAATGAGGCAGATCCAAAGAAGAGCTGTTAGCATCATGTCTAGACTGGGCAACCTGACAGCACTTCCTAAGTCTTTTGCAGGAGGACAGGAGGTCAGCTTGCATATCCTTCAAACAAGCCTGGAGTCAAGGTTAACATTTGTAGCTTGTAAAGTCTGAGAAGCAGAACATATTGTTTCAAAGTTGGGGCTGCAGCAAACTGGCTACCCAGCTTCTGCTTGGCTTGGAGCTCAGGCAGGACAGGCTCATGTCGGATTCTGAGCTGAACTTGCTCATGTATTGTTGGTCCCCAAACTTACAAGATAAGCTTCTCTCCTCATGATAGGAATATACAAGATTTTCAGATAGATTAATGACAAATGACAAGTACTCTTGTTAGCAGATGACTGTTCTTTTGTGCATGTAAATATGGATATTCACAGAGAGAGCAGACATATGTATAATTTATTTCTGTGCTTCTGTGATGGATCACATTTTAATGTGTGGAGATTCTTTAGATCAGAAAAAGCAAATGTGTTTGCCAAGCTTAAGCAGACATAATTATTTTCGTGTGCTCCTTTTTAGTTCAAACCCTATCTCAAATCTTATTTACCCTTCTTGCTTTGTTTAAAGGCACAATGTTGTACAGATGAAACATAGAATTTTAAAAACTGGACAGGAAGAATGAATTTTTTTTCTTTAATGCCAATATTGTAAATGAATTTTGTGTGCATATGTATTTGGGTATTTGTGTACGTGACCTGTACCTATGTTAAGAACAGTTGTATGTATGGGAGAGGGAGCACATCTTCACTATGCACATTTCAGGTACAAAGAACAATAACTACTATCACTCTGTCTTTCTAACATTTTCCTAATTGTGTTTCTTCTGGGTACATTTATTGCTGTCAGCCCTTTTAACTTATTCTGAAAAAAAGGGGTTTCTAAATTGAAGTGTCTAGAGAAAAAAAAACATTCTGAATTGAGTGGACAGAATTATCCTAAGTTTTTGCTGTCTTATGGTTGCTTAGACCATTAAATACAAAATTTTTCATTTTTCCTATTGAAAGCTGATATACAGCCTGCAAACTGCAATAAAGACTAGATGTTATTCCAGGGACGCATCAGGCCTTGTCAAGGCCAAGAAGTAGTCCTGCACCTGCATGAGAGGAAAGAGAAAAGATTATCCTTTACCCCACTGAAACTATCCATGGTTCCCTGAGCAAAAGGTTTATGTTCCCAATGGACTCCCTGAAGCAAGGGAAGCCTACTTATTTGTGTCTTCCAGAGAGTGCTCCAGACATGTTTTTGAAACAAGAGGCCCAATGGATGGGAGCCCAACAGTTGGAACAGGGGTACAATAGACTGTGCAGCATGCAGGTAAAACCAGTCTGTATTTAAAAGTCTTTGCTACGACGTCTGTTTGGGTCCTTGGGGGCCAAGAAAAATGGTGACAAAGAAACAACTGTTTTCAGATGGTATATCCAAACATGTCATTTGTAATCCCTGAGCTGTAATTTTAGTTTGGGTATTGGTATTCATTTTGCCTCATTAAGTATTGATTTCGGAAAGGTGAGTTTCTTTAGGTAGAATGATGGTTTGATAATGTAAAAATATGAATATATGTGAATAAATGTTATAGGAAATCGTATAGTAGCCTCTTAACAGTTAAAGATTAAGAACGCTGACTTTTGTGACTTTGAGCCTCGTTTATGACAGGCAGACATTATTATTATTACTTTTCTTAAAAGAGTAATTTCCACTTCAAATTTTGCTTGCTAGATTTGTGGTTAGAGAGTAATTATTATTATTATTATTGCCTAAAATTGAGATAATTCAGACAGTGCTGTTGAGTTTCAGAACTTTAATCTAAGTATTAATTATGTTTTCAATCCCTCCCATCCCCCAAACATTTAATGATGTATCTCTCCTAGAAAGTATAAGTGCCTAATAAAATCAAATGTGAATTTTCTGAAAGATAGATGAGATCTATTGCAAGGGAGCAATTTGAAAGCAAATAACAGTACACTTGGAAGATATCCATTGACAAATTTGAAATTTTAGAAGAGCTCATTGGGCTCCAGCAAATTTACAGGCATATCAAAGAAGAAGTGGACTCTTAAGTCTATCTTTTAGAGATTTTCTGAGGTGCTCTTCCCTCATAATATCCTTACTAGTTGTGATGTTGCTTAATGTGGTTACAACATCAGACTACCACATTTAGATGACTTATTCCCACAATCAAAAACTATAATCTAGTATTCTCTATCTTCCAGCAGGAAAGGAAACTTCTGTTTTGTTAATCTGGTGGGCCAGAAGAGCCAGCAGAAGAAATTTGTTTTGGCTCTTCCCAAGCTTNATACCAGGGAACTAAACCATTGAAACAGTAAAATTTTAGGATGCTCAAGGGGATTCTCTCTTGCCTCTTCATCTTTCAGTTGTTTTCTTAACATCTTGCTCCCACATGTACATTCATCTTGTGTGAATGTTTGAAAACTGAATTTTTGGAAAAAAAAGCTTTTTAAAGTAAACAAGAAGATTTTGATTGATATCATCATGCATTAACTATCTTAAATAATTATATATGAAAGAAGAAAAAACTTAAACCCCTTAAAATCCACATTTTGAGACTGAACCCAAAACTGCACAGCAACTGTAAGAGAGTGCTTTCCAAATACACAGCAGTGTACAAAGTTAGTATTCCCTGTGGCCCAGAAGTCTACTCACAAGAAACTACAGAATCCCTTTCCAATCATCAAAGAACATCTACAAAACCTAAAGGACAGTGGGACTTTTCAAAGACAAGTAAATGGGGAAGCGTCTTTAGAGGGAGGTGAGTTCTAAGGAAATGCAGGCAGACATTCTGGCAGAAGTCAAAGCATTTCTTAAAGTTTGCTAGAAAAATTGTTTAATTCTCTCTGAAGAAACAGGTTTAGAGGTAAGCAAAGTTTTCTCAGCCCTTAATTGCTAATGTAGATAACTGGAGTTTGGTGCAAATTACCTGAGGTTTGGGGTTTTTTTTTTCAGGGGTAATTCTTTTAAAAAGAAATCCACATTGGCTGACTGTAAAAGAGAACACTGCAATTTGCTTATATAACCTGAACGCTGTAAAATATTGCATTTTGTTTTGTTTGGAGGGAGGAGGAATGAGGAAGAGATGTGCATTTTAACAGTGTTTTTTGCCTATATAGGAAGTGAACCGGAAGGGCCCAGAAATATCCAGAACTAAAAGAGTGTTGTCATTGGAAAAATCCCAGAAGCTGAAGATACAGAGGAAATTCCCTTTGTGAGCAAGCCATCTGGCAGGTCATGCTGAGTTATGCCAAAAAGCTGAAGCAATCAGAGCACAGTAGGGGTAAAACTTATAAGCATGGGAGTTAAAGCCAGCTTTATGTTCATAGAGGTTGACTAATACAATCTGCTGAGAGAATGGGGTCCCTACACCACTACCACTCTGGAGATGGACTATGCAGGCCACTATCAGGGAATGGAAAGGCACTGTGGTCTCTGTTTTCTTAGGAAACCATGCTAAAAATAGTATAATGGCTTGAATCTAAGGTTACCCACCGTCTTTTCGAAGAATAAAAAGAATAATCAATTTCTTAGCAACCAAGCAGACTAGTTGGCTGTTAACCTGAGGTGGGCACAGCATCTGAGCTGTGAATCCCTGCTGCTTACTGGCAGAAGTCTTTTGACTGGTGGTAAGCTCTGGAGGGTCCAGGTGATGGGGTACGAAATGGAACAGGATTGGGCTGCACAGCTCCAGGTCTGCCAGGTAAGGGGAGGCAGGATGCAGGATTTCTTTTGTGTATGCGTGTGCACGTATGTGTACATTCTGGCTATTTTTACCTTTGGTACATGAAAAGTGAGAGCCATCTAGACTTGAGGTCAACATACATTAGTATTTGCTAATGTATTTCCAAGGAAAGAATCTTACACAATCACTCTGTTAGCTTTGTCTTAGTAGTTGAATGCATCAGCCAGTTCCTGCTAAATCTGGTGATGTAAGTCTCAGATACATTAAGTTCTGGAAGTTTTGTGAGAATATGTGACCAGGTAGAGGAGAGAGTACATATCCATGTCACTGACAAATGGAAAACCAGCAGCATGGGCTACTAAGCAGACTTTAAACAGAGAGTGCCTTGGGAGACCAGGCACATAAAAATGTGCTGCTCATGGAACTGCCTTTATACCTTTCCACTGAAGGAATTACTCCAAAGAAAGAGGAAAAAAAAAAAGGGAGTTGCAAGTAAGAAAAAGCAGAAGGAATTCTGATTCTTGTTTATTCACACANGTCTAATACAGAGTTGTGCTAGATTAGAGCATGGAAGAAAAATAGTCATGCCCTAATGATAACATTGGAAGATGCCAGGAATATCTACAGTAATTAAAACTCTGAAATACGTTTGAAAAACCAACACGAGTCTTTTGAAATCTTACGATTTGGAAGAGCAGTTCCACCACAGTGACCGTATCAGCAGAC
>VYZW01037676.1:2062-14128 GCA_013401315.1 Balaeniceps rex
AGAAAATAAGCTCTCTTTCAGAAACAGAAAACAAACCCCCAAACTTTTAATTTATTATGGCCCTAATCCTCATTAGAAGTTATTCCCACTAACTATCCTTTGATAATAAAAAGCTTCACTGCCATTCTACAGAGGTTCCAGGCTAATGAGTGCAATTTTGTACCTGAAAATTTAGGAAAGTTTTACTCAAAATTTCTATTTTCATAAACCCAGATTCCCAGCAAGATCAGAATTACAGTATTCTGTCTCAGACCTCTTGTGATTTAGAAAATCTAAAAGGTCTACTGTTCCAACCAGCAACATTTCTAACTCATCACCCCTTATTTTACTCATCCCATCTTTAATTCTGGCAGAGATCAGGCTGCTGTGAAGGGGCTGCCATGAGATCATGCAAAATGCACCAGTGAAGCTTAATGTGTGCAATGACAGAGGTACAGGAAATAACTAATCTCTCATTTTCTGCCTCTTCCTCTCTTTCCTGTCAAAATTCTAATTATATGAAAAAATTGAATTTTACTGACATTGTGTCAAGTAATCATAACTGTTACCCAATATAAGTGTTTGGTCTCTGGCTCCCAAATAATAATGTTAATGAGAGAACGCAGAGCAGAGGGAGTGTGGGCTGCCAAGCCTGTGCAGCAAGATAGAGCAAAATTTCTAATGCAAATTATTTCCTCCTGGACACAACCGCATTTGATTTGAAGATTTCTTAGCAGCTTCATTTTCAGGCTATATCATCCAACACGCTGCTTATGTCATCAGCATTTTGCACAAACTTGCTTTCTGCCAATGAAAGCCTGTCTTTGAAATGTTATTACAAGAACTAATCCTATTTGCACCTATGACTGTAAAACCCTGCCTCATGACAGAAATACATGGAGACACCCAAACAGACAGAATCCTGAGGACTAGGGAGGCCAGCACTGAACTGGGTGGTATCTCTGAAAGTAATTTCACACTGTGGAAAAAAATTTTTAGAAATAACTAAAGTCATAGTAGAAATTAAACCCATATCGACAGGCCACTTCCTACATTCTTTCAACACTGACTTGCTCCAGATTCCACATTTTCAACCACAATTTTCAACCTATGTCATTCACCTCTCTCAAACAGCAGTACTTATATTATCTGTCTTGGGAAGTTATTGTACTATATTGCACCATTATATCCAACATGCACCTTTCCTCCTCAAAAAACTGTGTGATTTGCCCTTTTAATGTCTTTGGATTTAACTGTAGCATCATCCTCTGTTATTTCACTGAAGAAAAGAACTAAAGTAGATCTTACTGGACAAAACTAAGCTCTCATCACATCTCAATTTCTAAAACAGAAAAAAAAAAGAAAAAAGAATCGTATTGCCTCCTATTCTACTTTAATCATATGCACACCAAATTCCTTCAAGTTAACTAGTTTAAGAAAAAAGGATTTGTAGTAATTGCACACTCAGCTGGGCTCTTTGTAATTCTGTCTCTAATGGCACTTGGAAGTCCCTTGACTCCTAGAATTCTGTACAGACATCAGGGACAGGATTAAGGGATACAGTCCTGTTGGCGAAAATGCAAAACTGAACAGAATCAGCTACTTGCCACCCTTTTCAGTTGTTTTATATGTGCAGGGTCAAAAGAACAAACTACAAGTTGCATAGTATTTGCATTCCTTAATGAACTGCTGGAGGCAATTGGGACATTGTAATGATGAAGACAACCTAAACAGAACATAATTAAAAAACTTTTTTGTTTGTATTTTTTAATACTGCAGTTAACCCCAGAGACACAGAAAACAGACCTGTTCAGAAAAAGCTTTTACAATGAACTTTTCGTCCTCAAAGATGCATGCTGTATGTCAGGCAATCTGTGTAAGTATCTGTGTTCTCTCTTCTGATTTACAATTAATTTCCTTTCTTTCCAGGTAGGTTAATATATTAATAAAAGGCCTTATGATGTTCTAAACTCTCCTCTTCCTCTTGCTATCTGTTCCATTTCAACATTCAGTAACCACAGGGATTTTGCAACCACCCTCTCCAGGGTTCCTTCTATCAAACTTTTCATTGCATAGGCAGGAGCTGCACCCCTGCAGTTAGGGTAAAATTCAGCATTAAAAGCAGAAATTACATTTCTTTCTTACACATGAATAATAAAACAAATAATTACATGATTAATATCACAGTGCTTTCCCTTCTACTATGGCTGAATTTTCCCAGAGTTTAGATAGAAAGCCAGTGATTACTTTGCAGTTAAAATGAATTACAATTGGGTCCTTTAAAAAAAGCAAACTAAAAAAAACCCACCCCAAACAATCATCACCACCACCCCCCGCCAAAAAAAAAACAAAACACCCACCCAAAAAACCCCCCCAAAAACTCCAAGCTAGGCTTTGTTTTTTAGCGAGCTGAACAAAACAAATCCCCCCTCCCTCCCCCAATCTGTATAATTTAAACTCTTCAAGTCTTGTGCTTATTTCAGTTTTGAATAGTTTTCTCTGAAAGCAGCAGTGATTTCCCCACAGAATTCTTTACAACTTTTTTTTTTTTTTCCTTCAGTATTGCCAAATAATCATGTTCTGTTCCAAAATTTCCATGAGAAACTGCTCTGGACAAAATATTTATCATCTCTTGCTGCTCTCCCTGGAAATGAAACAAGATGCTGCCTACAAGTGGCCACTTAGAGAAAGACTTCCATCTCCTACAGTTCTCAATGAAGCTGTTTCTCCCTCTCCTCAAAGCACAGGAGACCACCAGCTAAGGGCAATGCAAGAAAAATAGAAGGTGATGGCCTTTCTAAAGGAGGACAATTCCTCATAAGCTTTTCAGACAGGCAAGATTTTTATATTTTAGCCTTTCCTGACATATTTCTGACTCCTCTGTTTAGGACTGACGTGACGCTGAGCCCAGGAAGCATTCCTGATTTGCCTATCAGGAGCTTGACAATAGAAGGAAGTAAAATACAGGATTACGTAGGACATAACTTGTGCAAAAGGGGACATCACATTGGAAATATTCTGTAAGGCACTAAGAAAATAAATCAGTATTTTACATGTAGATATAATTTTTGTTTTGCAGGAAGAATGTAATACACAAAATACGAAACTATTTTCCTTTAAGTTATTAACAATAATTCTGTATCAGCTTTTATTTTTAGCAAAGATGACCTCAGAGAACCTTAATCTTTTTTCTGCAGCTCTATAGTGTAAGCCAAGACAACTGAACCCTTTTAGTAGTAACGCAGGGCGCTCAGAGAGGAACTCTCAAGTACTATTATCCCTGATACCAAACACACTATAATTTGTGCTGTGTATAGCAGTTTTGAAATGTGTCATGGAGATGGAGTGATTCATACTTTTTCATTTTTCTTGACAATAGATGTTAATATTTTCTGGTATTTAGAGTGTCAGCTTTTTGACAACTTACATTGCATTTTGGGTTTGGTGGTTTGGTTTGGGGTTTTTTTTGCGTTATCTGAAAACTAAATTGTATGACTTGGTACAAAATAAAGCCTATCACTTGACTACCACTTCTAGCCCCTCTTCTTGTGGATACTTTCACAAAGCAAAATACCTTGTGAGGAGGCAATGAAATCTTGGGGAGGGAGAGGGAGGGAAGGGTGAAGGAGAAAAGTGGGGAAAAGTTAGGATCATGAAAACATTTGGGTCTCAACGTGAACAATGAGTTTTGAAGATGGTGTTCTTGGAAAAAAAATCTACTAATCTGATCATTAAAAACACTTCACATCTGTTGTCAGAGATATTCACATCTATGAAAATCCTGCTATGCAAGTACTAGCTATAAGCCAAGTCAAAAAATAATAAAAGGTTTCTGGCATCCCACTTCAGAATATTCAAAAGTAATGCCGAAATTGCCAGAGCAATAACTGAAAATCTGGTAGAAGCCTCCACGGAAAAGGAAGAATAGAATAGAATAGAATAGAATAGAATAGAATAGAATAGAATAGAATAGAATAGAATAGAATAGAATAGAATAGAATTTCTGTGGACACACGATTTCCCCAATCAACTTCAGAGTGCCCTTGAAGGCCCCAAGCAAAGCTTCCAGATAACTCTGACTGTACCTCAAAAAAAATTTAAAAAAAATCACAACAGTTTTAGTTCTACTCTTTTAAAAAATATATTTTACCCTTCTTACTTGGAAGCAGCAGTACGGAACAACTCAGGTGTTAGGCTCTGAAGCATATAGCTTTTTTGAAGCATTGTTGAAGAGCAACAGAATACAAAAGTTCATACAAAGAAGGAAGTATCAAAATGTGACATTTCTAATAATGAGGAGGTAGCATGGCTTGTTATGAAGCTCAACCGACAAAGAAGAACTACAAACTTATTTCAGAACTGCACCACGGTCTCATACACCCTAAAGGAATTCAACTTCAAAGCTGCCTGTGACATGCTACGTACGTGTTGGACAACAGAAGAAAGGGACAACAAGACCGGCAGAACTGCAGTGTTCGGTACTGGTGTCAAGATCGGTTTAGAGTTCATGCTTTCCCTGTAGAAAGTATCTATGAGCAAATCTCCTCTTTCAGGCTCTCAAAAACCTGTTACTGTGATGAAGGAAAATCATTCCCCAACTCCCAAAGGAAAATTTTCCTCTGCAGATTCTTTTTACTCCCTCTCTCTCTCTCCTCTATGCTGTAGCAATAGCAGTTAATGAAAGCATAACGGTTCCACCCATCAGAAGCAGGAATACTGGACATTTATCTATAAAAGTTAATAAAGTGACCAGATTTACAGTAACAGTCTTTCACAACAAAGTAATACACAACAAGGTAAAAAAAGGATCCAACTTTCTCAGGAAAGAAAGAGAGGTATAGTAGTAGGAAAGAACGATTATTACAAACAAAATTATCACCTGGTACTTCCTCTGATGTCTCCTATCAAACAACTGAGGCTGTAAAAGTGAAGCTAAATGGATGAGGCATAAGTAATAGCACTGCTTGGAAGAACAACCACAGATATTCATTAGACAAGGTCAAAATCACAGGATAAGGCTAAAGAAAAGGCCTATAATATACTAAGGTTAATACTACTTATACTGTAGGGGACTTTGTCTCTGAAGCCTAGATTTCCCAGAAAGACAGAAGTAGGTTGAGCATCGCAGAACTTTTCCAGTTCCAGTTGTCTGTGCACAAGTCAGATACAGAAAAAACCCAAGATTAGCAAGATCTGGTAGATCAATGACAATCACATAGCTCCAGGAATGAAAAGGAATTGCTACCCGGAGCAGAAAAAGCCTCTAGACCATCTCTGAAAGTGTGGAAAACAACCGGAAATTTATGTACTTAAAGTGTGTCCTTGTGTCTGGGAAACATAAGGGTGCCTCTAAAAAACACAACGATTTGAAAATAGCCTCATTTCTGACAATAGTGGGCTCTGTAGCACTTGAAGATTTTATTAACCATGTCCACTAACAAGAATTATTCTAAGAAGAATAAGATGCTACAATGGATATACCGTGATGGTACATAAACATTCGTAAGACATCTAAGCCTGCAAAATTAATTCTGTAATTTGGCTGATTCACAGCAAAATCCCCAGAATTGCCAAAGGGAGTTGCTCTGTCCAGCATTAAGCTTATGCAGGGTCTGATGTTATAAGGTGTTTGTAATCCAGCAGTGGTGAAGATGTAAAGAATAAAGACTGTAACAGGCTTCACGTGATAGCAGAGTTCTACCCAGTGGCAGTCCTGTGAACACATGTGCTTCTTTGGGCACAGACGCCACGGGGAAGGCAGCTGGAGGAAGGGGCAAGGAAAGAGAAAGGAGAGAGCTGAGCCTTTTAAGGGGTCTCAAGTCCTTATAAAAATCAACCAGGAGAATTAAGTACCTGCAAAGGCTACAGAGGGTGATCCATTCCACCTAACTTCCTTCTTCTAGTGACTAAGGAGTACCAATAGGAAATGCAAGCTTCATGTACCTGGTTGAAATCCAGGCAATTTAGCCTTTTTTTTGAGCAGGGGTGCCACTGCTGTAGGCCTGGCTCTTAGCTGTCACCTCACAAGAGGCACGGCCCAGGCATCAGCCTGGGGAGCACCCTCCACGCCACCACCAGGCCATGGGACAACACCAAGTGGAAATGGGCCAGAAGGAGTGCAGGCAAGGTGCAGCCTGACTCAGCTGAGAGGGAACTAGGGTTCTGCACCATGCTCCATGCACGTGTTACGCTATCTGACAATCTCGTTTGTCCATCATTGACTAAAACCAAAAATCCGCCCAAAATAGTCCAAAACTCTCTTTGCTTGCCAGCAGAGGTTAGTGCCCTAATTTCTAGTCTGCCATGAGGTTCTCTGCTGCTGCTGCTGCGCTTCTCCACTGGCAACTACAGCAGCCCACATCAAATACGGGAATATATCATACTCATACAACATACATATTGACATGCTAGCTGGGGCCCTCTCCTGACACTTAGGGTTAAACCCCTTGGACTGAGAAGGACCTAGAACCCAAATCTTTCTGTGTAAATGTCATTACTATTAAAAGAGAAAACCCACAGTAACATCACCCCTGTGAACTTACAGTTCTGGCCTGTGAAGTTAAAAGCTGCTGCAATTTTTTTTCTAACAGCCTCCTGCCTACATGAAAGCACCCATCTGCCTCAACAGGCACTTCTGAGATACCGCAGACACAAGGTTACCTATAACAATGTTAACTATAACATTCATCATACACGTTCTCTGATGCCAGCAGGATGAGATGCAGTTGCTTTAGGCTCCATTTCAATAATTTTCTCCAAGGGCCACTTCTGTAGCAAAAGTCTAATCTCACTTTTCTACAATAACTACTACTATTTGTGGTATTATGGTGTCCGTATCTGACTCATCCTGCATAAAAAAAGGGGGCAAAACTCCCTCATTCAATAATTCTGGCATCAGGCTCAGCTGCTTGCTCTTGAGACAGCTCTTCTTTTAGAAAGATATGCAGTTTTGATCAAAGACTTCCACTAATGGAAAATCTATCATATTCCCTGAATGATGCATTCCAATAATAAAATACTTTGGCTTCTTAAAATGGGCATCAACTTTCCTGATCAAATTCTCTGACTTTCAGCCTCAGGATCTTGTTATTTTTTTGTCTTCATGATAAATGAATCCCCAATACCAAGCATCTACTCTGCATGGAGTAGATATATCACCCCTTACACTTTTCTTTGACAAAGAAAAGCAAACAGAAGTGAAAATAAAGCCCCCATATGAATTTGTTTAATGTTGGCTCAATCTTTTTAACAAAAGATGAGTTTATGTCTCATCTTAAATACAAAATAGAATTTTTCCACCTCCAAATCAAGTGTCAAGCACAGAGGTTGAGATTTAAAGGAAGACAAAGGGAGATCCATTCNTAGAAGTTGTCTCATGTTCTTTCTATGTTAAGTTAGACCTATCAGAGGTGATTGAAGTACAGAACTTCTAAGGATGCACACAGAGGGGAAATACAAGGGGAAGTCCTCACACACAGCTTTAAAATTAGGAATTATCCCTCTAAAGTTCCTTTACAATTATATCATAAATTTATAGTGTTTTTAATTAGTTAGAGTATGAGTAAATAAGCATAGTGAATTTCTATCCAAGTTAGAGGAAGCCACACTAGTGACCAAGGAGATAAATACACAGAACATTTTCCCCATTGAGGAGCAATGAGGACTTCCCAACACAGTAGTACTACTGATGCTTAACATGAGGTGAAAAAAAATGGGTAAGAGGAATTCCTGGAAAACACAAGACAGACAAAGCATCTTGTGGTCTAATCCTGACTTTGTTATTCACCTCTTGGCAGCAGCAATGGATCTTTAATAGAATATGGTAGCTCTAGCAACAGAAGAACAAAGCACTAAGCTGGACTGAAAGCCACATACCTAACCAGAAAAGTTTTCTGGTTTATATCTTCGGTAAAGTGCCTAGAACAATCACATGGAAAACAAAATGGCTCTGCAATAACAGCAAATACTCCCCTGCTGACCCAGAAATAGATGTAGCCCCGGTCTTAGGGAGGGCTGCACAACCACATGAAAACCTTATCTGACATGGAAGAAACACATAAAATCAGAAATGCTGGTCAATTTTAATGGTGGCCAAAGGAGAGGAAAAATTAAGTCACATAGCTATTCCAAGTTAACCCATGACTGACTTGACCTCTTTCTGGGCACGATCACTGTAAAAACACGTTGCTTTGGTCAAGCCAGATGTGTCTTTTGGCTTTTTGGCTCCTATTAGAGAAGTACCCCAGGCCTCTTTGCCATACACACTACTCAATAGCGAAGCATCAGTAAAGGTTTCATTTATTAGGGCAGTAACAAAACAGCAACCGTACATTAATAGTCGATAGTAAACAATGGAGTTTAACTGTCCAGCATCTAGGTATCTGAAGTTCTTGCCATAGCTTGCTTTATGTATACACACATTCCAATAGTCTCAATGCATATTTACTAATGGTAGCAGGTTATATTAACATCTTGCACACACAAACACATACATATGTATCTCAATATGAATTATTTTCTATTAATCAGCCCAGCACAGAGACCCTGCAGTAATATTCCAATATTCATGCACAATTTTTTATGATCAGTTAAGGCCAGATAAGAGGGGGGAAAGAGGAAGAGACACAGGGAGATGTGAGGACAAAAGACAAGCAAGCAAAATCACTGACTGAAGATAGGCTATCATCTCCCAGTTCTTCAGATCAAAAGCTAAGATTTGTTAAGAGACAGTGTCCATATTATCATTTAGAAAAGTCTACTACTTGGCTAAAAACAGCTTCTAGAACTGTCTTTGTAAAGCTAGATGGGGTGGGAAGGCAAGAAGAAATAGCTGATGAAGAAAAACATTCAGAAGTTGCAGAGGGCATTAAGGAAAAGTAAACTAGTATGTCCTCATCTGATAAGGCTAGGCTCACCTAAGCTACCCTGGTAGAAGATACATTTTTTTCAGTTAAATAGTTTCTGTTTCTCAATATGTCCTTTGAGAAGTTCGTCTGATGACTACATATGCTAGTAGCCACATTTTAGAACAGAGATACTGTAAATGCCTGAATTCTGGCAGCCCTACAAAGCAAGCCCACTTGGCACAATAGGTACTATGGTGTGGGAGCTGGTATGAAAACAGAAGAATTACAGAATTCTACCCAGGACAGTGAAAACCACTAAGCCTCTCTCCATGTGGATTGATTCTGGGAGAGACAAAGGTAAAGTAAGCCCTTTAACTTTGGTACAGCATTTCTCTGTATGTAGTCATTGTTTTTTGATACATTAGCAGAATTACTTAGGTAATAACATGTTAGGTAATGTGTCTGTACACAGAAACACTTTGAAGGTCAACCTTAGCAAACACTGTTACATCTGTGGTTCATATCGTATTCTAAGATACTAAGCAGAAATAGTCTAGCAGAAATGCATTTTATTACAAAGTGAAAATAAGGACACTTCAAGAAGTGAAATAGTTAAATGTATAATCAAGTTTCAAGTATATTGAATATTTAGTAAGGAAACTTACAAAGTCACTAGATGTCTTCCTATCGACTTAACACAGTTCAATATGTTAGAGTAAGAAATCCAATCAAATGCCCAGGTAGCCATGGCTGACCATATTGTGAATGTCAGTTCATTGACTCAGCTAGTGAACTCTTGCCATTTTAAACTTAGGCAAGTCATCGACCATGAAGAAAAACAAAGATTACTACTTAACTACCTGTTCAGCTGCAGGTACAAGCATGGTATTATAACGAACCAAGCATAAGTATTTTCTGCATTTACCTTTTTAGCTACACATGATATACATAAATCCCAGAGGTGCTAATTTCACTACAGAAACTATGCAATTAAAATTTGCTAATATAATTTGCAAATAGAAAGCATAAAAAAAAATAAGAGTGTGAGAGGGGCTTTTGGGGAGCCGTAGGAGACTGTTAAGGGGTACAAGCATGTGACATTCCACAGTAATGAGGCAGGCTGGCTGCGTGCCAGTGTCAGCCACTGTAACTGCGCCCTGCAAGAATTCAGCTGCAAATCTCCGTTTCCTTTATGTCTTTCATATCTTTGCAATTCTCAAGGCAAAAGGCAAAGACAAAGTCTTTCAGCTGGAGTTCTTTCATCCAAGAACATTCTTCATCCAAGGCCAAAGGTTCACCACATCCTAAAAGGCCTTTGGATCTGCATGTTCAGTCATCTTCATCCAAATGTATTACTTTGGGAGCATTATTCAGTCCTTGTGGTTGATCCTAAAAGAACACCAATAAAAACTATCTTCATTCCTTCAAATACAATCTTCAATGGTTTTATCTCTAGGACCACAGTACGAGAAATTGTGTCAAAGGTGCAAAATGGTAAATGATTCAGAGATATTTCAATTAAAACCACAGCACATTGAAACACTTCTTTATAGTTTTGGGGGGTTTGGTTTTGGGCAATTCTTTAGATAAAGGTTTCCAAGATGAAATAGACTTTCTGGAAAACCACACATATGAACACAATATTTTTCCCTTGTGCTGACAGCAGTTTAGGAAGACTACCTATTAGCGTTCCCTGGACAATATTTCTAAAGTGATAAAAACTGTGATAGAAGCCCCTACCTGTACTACAAAGTGTTCTGAATATAAAACTCTAGAATATGAGGAGGTTCCTGTATCCACTTAAATTGCTTTACTGGAGTAGAGAGAAGCAGTTTCCTCTGTGAGGAAACAGTCATTTAACAGTGCATGATAATGCTATAGAAAGTAAAAAAAAACACACCACCACCCAAACTCTGCAATTGCAACTTATGATTGCCCAAAAAAAAANNNNAGCCCCTCCCTGCTACCCTTCTCTTCAGTTCCACAAGCCCCTTTATGATTTTAGTCTTTGCCTTTCTCCTTCTGCATCATTCACAACTCTGTTTTGGTCTCCACAGTCTCTCTACCAGTTCTGGGACTCCTGCCCCTTTTCAACCTATTGCCCCACAGTCACCTCCAGTGACTTTACTATTTTGANTTTTTGGTTGTTTTGTTGGTTTTGTTTTGGGGGGGTTGGTTGTTTGTTTGTTTTTACATATGAAGTTTTCCAATCCTTTCTTTGCTTTTCTTTATTTTCCCTGAGCTACCTANCTATTTTGAAGTATTCACCTCACGTGCTTCTTTCACCTAAAACCCAGTCATTTCCTATCTTCTCAATTATTTTTTTGCATGCTACCAAATTTCTGCTATTGCACCATCCTGCCAAACAACCGGGTCACAAACTGTTTCTAGAATTAGGGAACCAACCCTGCTTTGCTCTAATAGTATAAGAAGACTAAGCTGGAGCAGAGCTGATCTTCAGCATAATTTTAAAACCCACAAAACCTTCCCTCTGCAAGCAGCGCTGTCAGTTCTCATCATTTTATTACAATACTTGAAATGAGTTTATTACTATTAAATCTGCAGCTTCTGAAGGAAATCCATAACAAACCTCTCAAAACAAAATTTCAAGTTTTGGTGGTTACAAGAAAAGCATGAAACACGCTCCTGTCTTAACTTAGTGAATTAGAGGTGAGAAAGGGTATAATTCAACACTAATAATTTAGTCTTACAATTTTTAAGCTAGCTGTGTAACGATTAGCATTCTGACTCACAGGGACAGACGTAAACCTGATCTGGGTAGAAGACCAGACTGCGTAACAACAGCTTAAGTCCATACCCGATTTTGAACTCTTCTGAATTAACACTACATACTGTATGGTCAGAATATTAAAGGAAGGGAAGGAAAAAAAGGAAAGCTAATCTCAAGCACTCACCACACAATTGCCATTAAAACGTCAGTCATTACCCCAAAGTTGTAAAAACAGGCAGCAATGTTATCTCAGTAACTTCTATTCAGTTTTGGATGGAAATGACCAGAAGTGACAAGTGTTTGGTACTTTGCAGATTTCAAACCAGTAGCAAATGGAGGAAAAGCTCAATTTTCCTCATCAGCTTGAGAGATTTGTTCCTATCAAAAGTCATTTCTTGATCTCAAATTAGAAGCTGTTTCCCCTGTAATGGGAAATGGAGAGGTCAGACAAAGGATACTAAGGAGGATTACTTTTTCCTTGGATGGAATGCAATGCAAAGCAATACAATG
>VYZW01037680.1:4004-31467 GCA_013401315.1 Balaeniceps rex
AACTTGCTTTGTTCTGGCAAATTTGCCTGCTAACGAAGCTGTTTAATTTCATAGGCCACGCTGGAAGAACGCCTGCGACTGCCCAGGTGAGGACTCGCTTCGAGTCAGAAATGCTTTTACAGTCAGCTAAAAAGGAACAACTGCACACCCCCAGAACTGCAAATTTCAACACCTCTTCTGGCAGCACATGCAAGGCAGTATCATTTCTGAAAGCATAATAGTATTTCTAAAATCCAGATAAAGATCTTACTTTCAAGATATCTTATTTTCTGTTCCAAATAATCTGCAGTCTACAGTATGACTTTGTCATCCAGAAGAAAGCCTGAAATTAAGAGAAACATTATATGATCCTAGCATCTATTATGCATCTTTTTATTTGTTGAAGGCTTGCTGTAGAATCTGCTTGTTTCCAAGGAATGAAAATTGCTTATTATCCCAGATAATGAAAGAGAATGTCGTCATCTATAATTGTTAGTTTAGGATACTTACTGTACCCTTCTATTATAAACGGGTTTGCATAAAAAAGGTTCAGTAAAGGAAGCAGCTTTTAAAAATTTTCTTAAAAAAAGAGGGACTTGTTTGCAAGTGAAATTTATGTGATTTTGACTGCAAAATGTATTGAAACAAGTTTCTTAATTGACAGATTGTAACTTGAATATGTACGCTCTTTACTTAATGCAATCCACGAATATTACAGTCTTTTTTCAATGATCATAGATGTGTGCTTCTATATATACCGAAGTATATAAATATACCCACCTGTCTATGTATGTCTGTGTATGTAGGTGTATTGTATATGCGCTTACTGCTTTTTTTAACTCAGAGTTTTGCAATATCTAGGCATTTTTTCCAGTCTATTCCTTGTCTTATTTCCCCTGATTAATCTCTTGCAAGATAATCTTTACTGGGTAAGAAGGTTTGCATTAACACCCTCTGCCTGAATATGACAGCTCTGTAAACAGCAGCTGTACGTGGTCAGTCATGAGATCTAGAAATCAAAACTATACAGGCCTTAGTCACAGCTCATGAGACAAACACTATGTGCTGGAAATTGACTGCCAGACAGCCTATATTTGATAAGTTGCACTAGACTATATGTCACACTTTGTACAGCAGTAGTATTTGACACACACACAAAAGTGCCTATATGATTTAAAAAAAAAAAAAAAAAGGAAGCAAAAAAAAGAGAAATCTACTCCAAACACTAGGAGGAGGATATTAAAATCATTGAACTGGAAGGACATTCTCACAGGAACAAATGTTTGTGCCTAAAGGGTTAGAAAACCAGTTTAGACCTAAACCCCCGTGAACATCAGGTATTGGGAGCTGTTAGCTCTTTCCGCAGTTGCAGAAGCGAGCTTTAAAGCTGTGACTGCAGTCAGTCAGTAACAGTTTATGCCTGCATGGAAGAAGAAACTCTGCACTGGAACAGTGAACCCAAAAAACTACAAGATTAAGAAAATGAGAACTTTTCTAATAAGGAAAATAGTAGTAAAAGCCAGTGTTAGAATTGCTATCAGCAATCAGTGTAAGAGTTTATATAAAACTCTCTTCCTGCTATCAGTCATGGATTTTTTCATCCAAGTCCAGGTAGTCTTCATCCATCTCACTGACGTGTCCTGCCAGGCTCAGGGTAACTCAGCCTCTGTTTTGGATATTGTTGCAGGGATGTCAGATTTGAGAAAGCAAGCTGCAAAACGGTTGCAGTTCATTTCTAAGCACACACACGTGCAACTCCCCCACGGTTAGCAGGTATAACATGTCCCTGCGAGCACACAGGCACAGTTGGGAGCCAGCTTTTGACTTCTGTCAGTGCCTAATTAAAATTATGCTAATTCTAACAATAAAATTATGACTTAATAAAATACAACAAAGAAATGTGTTTACCACAGTGCTAAGTATTTGATTTGTCTATCTCTTCCCTTCACCTTCTGACAGACAATTATGGGAAAAATCTGCAGCAAAACTGTCCATGGCAGTTCTTCAAACATTTTTGTGGGGTTTTCAATTTAAAAAGGCTGAAAAAACACCTGTGCTTTTCTGGGCTATCCACATTGCATCTTTTTCCAAATTCCAGCCTCCTGAAGGTGAAAATCCTCAAACCCTCAAACACACTGTAGCTCCTGCTGTACTCAAATATCTTTGCATGCAATGCTGAGCTTTCCAAACCATTCTTCCCATACTTTATGGACATCCTAATTCATTGCTCTCATGGTGTGCAGGAATGATGTTACCTTGTGAAGAGCTAGAAAGAAATTCCCCTGGTATGGGAGTTGACAAGAATCTCTCCTTATACTTCAGAACTTTTGGGTCTCCATCTAATTAGGTTGTACATTGCTAGGAAGTAAGCACCATGCTGTGTTTGCTTGCTTGCATCAAGTCAGACACACTCCAGCACAGCTCAGGTGCTTTATAAAATACAGATATAAACTTTTTTTTTTTCCTGAAATGGTGGGGGGTGGTGGGGGAATGAGAGGAATGTTTTGATCCCATATTTCACCCATCTGAGAGAAAAGCAGAAAGATTCATATTCCAGCATTTAAATTGTCACAAGTTGAAAAGCCTGGATACCTTTTATTTATAGTGCCTCTATTGTTTTATTAGGGAATCAGACATGAGGGATCTTCTTCATAGTGTGGCAATGGCTATGAAATTGATCTTCAGGGGGAAGTAATCTTGACAGAATTTGCAACAACAGAATGTGCATTCCCTTTCTGAAGCCATTTGGTGTTATGAAAGCAGGATGCTGTACCTGTGATGATAGAAAAGGCCATAATTTCAGGATAGTCCAGCTCAGCAGTTGTGTATTCCAGTATTTCAGCCTGCAGGCTGTGCTCAGAACTGGAGTCCACAAGTGAGTGGAAGGCGGTCTGTAAAACAACTGGAAATTCTGGAATAAAAACCTTAACTTCACCCTTTTCCATCTATTTGAGAGTTTTGTGTCATTACCTGCTTACAGCTGCTGTCAGCTCTTTTAATGGGTATGGGCATACAAGAGGGCCCCTCTTTTACTCTTTTTCCCAAGATGATGATGTGGTGCTGGGGATTGAGGAAGGTCAAGAGATACAACCCTTTGTAGCTTACACACACACACAAAATTTGCACACACCCACACATACTGCAAGCACAATGTGTCTGTATTTGAATCTGAACCTGAATTCTTGGCTCCAAAAGCCTCCAGCATCGTATAGTCCGTGGTTCTCACAGGTGGCTCACGTTTGGCAGGAGCCCTTCATGAGCACTGCTGTGGCTCCACGACTGCCCAGAGCACCTGAAGTCCCCAGTTCCACTCCCTCGCTTTGTTCCTCATGGGGGCTGAGTTCCTCCTGCTGTCTGGGTGCTGAGATCTTGGAAATACCTATAGAGTTGGTCTCTAGGATTCACAGCAGTTGTGAATCCCACCTCACATCACTCCCACATCCAGGGGAGTTTCACCAGGCTCTGGGATAAAGGAGGATTTATTCTCATTAGGGATGGTCTGCCACAGTTTAGGACGTTGAGTTGCCTTCAACAGAAGGGAGGGGAAGTTGGCTGAGTCCTAATGCTGTGACCTGGAGGAATTATTTCAGGAGAGGGTGGAAGTCTGGTTAAATTATCATTTATGAGACTGACAAGGAAATGGTCCTAATAGCATCAACTCGCCCAATCTACTTGATCCGAGCTGTTGGGGCCCAGGTCAGTAGGTCATCATTGACTATAAAAGAGGATCATTTCTACCTTAATAAGGCAAAGATGGCTTATTTCTGTCTAACAGATGGCAGTGGATATGAGTCATTCATCTGTCTGGAATGTATTTTTCTGAACAAAGTAATTTGGCCAGAGGTTTCCAGTAGCTCCATGCTCTTCCCTATGGTTCCAAAGTTTGCATGTACTTTATGGACTCTGGCCATACACATTTATATCACATTTGGGAGGAAGGAAAGGAAGCATAGAGTGCTAAAAACATTTTTGCCTACATTTGGGAGTACCACATTGTTTCAAATCACAAAAGCACAAATGTGACACCTGCTTGAAGTCGTTATGATGCCTTTTTGCTCTTCATCTTTCTTCTGGCAATACTCCAAACCACAAAGCAAAGGGAAGCAGAGGATGCTCAGACTATTTGTATATTTATGGAGCTAATATGACTTTTAACAAGTTATTCTGAGAGTGCTGGACCTTTTGCTAATGGGTTTGTATCTTCTAGTTATTTGTGAGGTCTGATTGGGATCTTTGCTGCAGTGATCCCACAGTGTGGATTTCTTGGTGTCTGATAAAGTGAGCTTTCATGATGCAAGTAGCCCCTCAGAGCATGCAGAGAGTTTCTCTCTGCTGCTCGTTTATGAGAAACTCTCAGAAAATTATCTTTGAGGTTTCTACTTTTCTTCGCAGTTGAGGTGAGCCACGGGATTCAAACATGTGTATGCACGCCTGTACACAGTGGAACTGCTCAAGCCTTGCTTCCAGAGGGAATCAGGCTAGAATGATATGAAGGGCTGCAAGGAATTTCAGTTCAGAGATACTGCAAGCTGACAGATTCAGAAGCAGGGTCTGTCTCTGATTTGATTTTAGAAGCTGATTTTTCTTTTGGTTTTAAAAGCTGCATTCTGAAGAAAGTAATGAATTTTTTAAGAGAAAAAATAACTTGCTGAAAGTATTAAGTATTTTTTTAATATTTTTTTTTTTAACAAAATATCAGCCTCTGGACATCACCAAACAGAGCGCTTTCCTGAGAATGCAGGATTAGTCTGGGGTATGGCATTAGCTATTTCTTCCCTAAGCAAGTTTAAGCACTATCAAGGATAGTGAAACACCTGCTGTTTTTCAGCCTCTGTCATAAGGGGACTGAGCTTTACTTGAGCTTAGTTGGGTTAAGTTAAATTGAAACTAAAGCAAAGAACAAAACAGCAACCTTTACTATACCTGAGATTATTTTGATACAGGTCTAACTGAGGAAAAAAGATGAATCAAGATTTTATGTACATCCTTGAGAAGGTTATTTCAAGATACTTGTATCCAGATTTCCAAGGCACTGCAGGTCACATGGCCACAGCGTGTACTAGTGTTCTCTCCAGTAATTTTCAAACCTGCTGGCAATTTCAACCAGATTTGATGGTAAAGTAAAAATCTGAAGGATAATAGAACAAATAGCAGCAATTATTCCATTTCTCACAGGTAAGTATATGCTTGTGGGTAAAACTTTCCCTCCACCTCCCTTTCCAGTCTTAGACTGGCATGGTTGATGAGTGAAGTGCTTTTAAATAGCACCTCCCCTCCCATTTCTCCCATGTTCCTGGAGCTGTGGACTGTGCCAGACCACTTCTCACAGACAGTGAGTGTTAGCACTTAAGTATACAGCAATTTCACACCAGTTGGAATAATGTTGCAGATGTAAAAAAAAAAAAAAAAAGAAAAAAGAGGAAAAAGCTTTTTTTTAATGTATTTGATGCCTTTTGCCTTTGAAAGATGACCAGCAGATTTATCAGCAGAAGCCACATTACTTGTGGAGAAAATGCTGTGGAAGTAGGGAAATGGATTGTTGTCTACATGGATTTGCTTGTTTTCTGGACAGACTTTGATATACAATGAAACATGGTCTAGAGGCAGTTCTGTTACTCTTGATCCTATACCAAGACAAAGCGCAAGCTCAGTTGTTTAAAGGCACATATATGTATACATAACCTGTGTGTCATAAATTTGGCTAAACTCCCTGGCTAGACATTGACCAGACACTAGAACATGTGTGCCTTAAGCCTTCAAGTCTGAATAAAATCTGTATAGTCCTAGGATTAACTTCAGTCCTTGAGATTTGTCCTTGCTTCAGATTACTTTTTCCCAAATTTTAGCTAGCATGAGCATGCTGAGCTGCAACTCATTTCTCAGGTGCATGCGGTGTTGTAAACAAATTATCTTTATTCTCTGCTAAATAGAGCAAGAAAATCTTCAAACCTACCTAAAATAACAACTCCTCTTTATATTCCCAGTGTGAGGTTTTTTTCATTCTGTGACAACCTAAGCTGCTTCTGCAGCTCATGAGTTAACTCCTGTTTGGCTTGTCCCCAGGTAAGTCAACTATTGTCTTTTCAAATACACCCGTGTCTACTTTCTTCACTTCCTTTACTATCTCTCTGCTTTTTGACTTTTTTATCCCTGTCTTCCATATCTTTGTTTTGCCTGTGGTAACTCTTCCTGGCTCCAGACTCCCTCTCTACAGAAAGGTGAGCCTCTTAAACTTCAGTTTCTCGCTGTCCCAAGTGTTTTCATCTCAGCAGATAACCATTAAGATTTAATTACTAACTGCTGCCTCTGTTCTGGAAAGGCTGTAATGCAGACCTTGGTCAGCAGTACATGTGCATGGGGATATCCCAAAATACACCTGACTTCTTAGTAACAGCTTCATAATATGAGCCAGAGCTAATAGATTGTGCACAGACTTTCCTCTGCTTAAAATGTAAAACACCACTTCCTTAATGTCCTACGATGCAGCTATACAAACACACAGATTTTCTTCTTCCTCTAGCTCATTTGCTCAGCACTCAAGCACCAATTTAGAATGACTGATCTAGTTTTAATCCAGATGGCTTGATGTAGTGGTTTCTCTCCCTCTCACTAACTCCCTCCCTCCTCTCCTTCCCCTGCAATTTTCTGCATTGTTTGGTTCTATTTTACAGCCTTTACGTAGGACAGGTATTTTGCTCTTTCCTTTACTGGACACCTGACATTTGTGCTGCCATTGCCTACCGAGTCTTTCAAGTCACTCCCAGAGACATGGTGTTTAAAGGCAGCTCCGCTGGGAATAGCGTTAGAGCGGCACTGATTGTCTCATGATGTGGCATCACTCCTGCAGGTAGCAGGTATTTTCCTGGCAGCTTGTCTTAAGCTTAGTGTGGAACAGCATAACTGATAAGGGGTAAAGATGTCTGCAATACATTAGTGGAGCTCTGTGAAGAAACCTACACAGCATCTGCCTCAGTCCAGCTCTGCCCAGTGTTGTAATCATGATATTGGTAATCTACTGGGCACTTCTGAGAATTAAGAAAAAAAGATACAGGAAAGCTGCTCATACTCTCAAGGTGTATGCGTGAAGATAATGAATATTATTATCCTCTCTTTAAAGACTGAGAGGCTATGCATAAATGATTTACCTATGGCCCCAAAGGAGCCTGTGTTTGACTAGGGAGCAGAACTTTAATTGTACCTGACTTTAATCCTATGTTCTGACTGTACCTCCCTCATTACCTATCTGTCCATTTTCATTAGCGCTCATATCCATCTGACTCATTAATAAATCTGGGAGGGAGCTTTGTCATGGCTACTAAACAATAAACTTAAGCAAGACCTAGGCTGGAAATGTTTATTTGCTCAAACACCCATTGCCTAAAATTGCTGTCATTTACACGGAATGCCAGCTACGTTATGACATTAACCATGACACAGTTAATGTCAGCCATTAACCTCAGGTTATGGTCACAGAATCACAAGTGGCTGAACTACTGGTTTTTAAGAGACTACTGCCTACAGCTGGAAATTACTGTCCCCAGAGGGGACAGTCCTGTGGCAGTTTCAGTCAGTCTAAGTCAACATGTCCATGGTTCTGCCTTTATTGGCAACTCCTGAAAGATAATTCCATTCTGTTTCTTTTGCTGCTACCAGCACCTGTGTATCCTTCAGAATGAAACAGTTCAGAGAGATAAAATCATCCTAAACTTTTTTTTTTTTAAAGGGCAGGTTTAACTCTCTGAACTGGCTTACTCTCCAGTCAGTCAAGAAACAGTGCTAACACAAGAGGCTGCAGGGTCATTGTCTGATCTGGTTTATAAGGCTTTAAACAACCTGAGCTGAGAGGCTAGTGATTTCCCACAAGGGCTAGGAAGGTCCCAAGTCCTTGCCATGCAAAATAAAATGGGCTAACTTGAGCACCACTGAAAACTAGCTAGGAATAGATAAATGACTAGTATCTGTCGCACGTGAAGAGCATTAACTTCTTATAACTACTAACTTGATAATTTGAGATTGCCCTACCCTGCCTACAAACTTGTGTTGGACTTGGCGACAGTAGCTAGAAAGGTTATGACCCCAATTACCAGCTCCTGTTGGTGATTGCCTGAGTTCATCAAGTGATATGTTTGCTTGGTGGTTGAAGTTCAAACCAGAAATATATGATAGATTAAATTACTGCCCTTGTTTATGGATACCTCAGGAGTAGACCTACTACCTACTCTGCTGCCTCTGTAAGGTAGACAATCTATTGCAGGGGAGGCAGGGGAGCGAGGCTGGGGAAATAGCTTACTTTGGAAGGAATCTTGTACCAGAGTCCTTGCCAATGGTTTAACACAGCTGCCACCTGCAGCAACTGCTGGTGAAGAAGGCCTCACTTAAGAGGGATGTATCCATGAAGGATTATTTCAGCAGCACTGAAATCTCAAAAATGCAGAGAGAAAAATGAATGCATTTTTATTTCCCGCAGAATATAATTTCAAGTTTGACTGGAATAGTTTATGAGTTTGGATCAAGTTTAGTTAAAGAGTTTTTGCAGAAAAAATGGGAAAATAATGTTTACATTTAATTTAAAAGAGTTTGTCTCTTCAGAAGCATTTTTTAATCCAGCCCTCCCTTCTTATGTATTACTGCCCTAACCTAGGGGTATTGCAGGTTTAGTTTAGGAGCTCTTGTTGCAGCTGTTCTATTTTGAATAACTAATTAAATATTAATTTGAACAGAAGTTCCTCAACTGTCAGGCAATAAACTCAGTCTCTCTTCCTCCAGCTCATTTTTGCGACAAAAGACTGAGCTGGATTAGGGACCAAAGGACTTTCACATCTGCATAGGAGCTTTCATTCAGCCTCAAATGTAGCTTCTCATCGCAGCTAAGGGGATCTAAGAAATGATCAGCTGACCTTAAGAGCTCCTTCTGCTCATCTTCTCCCTTACACCAAAATCAAGGCTTATCTGCTTCTAAGCTGAGACTGTTCATGAAGTTGAACAACTAATTCGTCCAAACCAAACCCTAATTAAAACAAAACCAACCCTATCAAAACCAGTGATTTCCTGAAGTTGCCTTAGTTCCTGGAAGAGGGGCCATATAAGGTTTGATAAGACCATAGCTTAGGTAAGGGAGGGAGATGACTGAATGGACAAAAATGGGCCTTCAGTAGCCGTAACTTAGATCCGTTGAAACTGTTGTGAAACTGGATGTCAGGGAGCAGTGGGGCCAGCTGTGCTGTGGGGTGTAGAGAGCTGGGAGTGGGGGTGACAGCATGGCTGGCATAGCAGTGCCCTCACCCACACAGGGTGCAGCTCTATGGTATCTCAGCAAGAAGAACAGAGCAGGTCTAGTGATAATACCAGGGTCAGCCACAGCCCAGGTCACCATGCGGGTCCATAGGTATGGGGCAGGTCCAGGGACAAGCTTGGAAATCAAGTCAAGATCAGGATTAGCAAGGAGCATGGCCAGCACAGACACACTGACAAGTGGCTCAAGCAAGGACCTGAGTGTAAATTCAGCTCTGGAGCAAACAGGGAGGGATGGGGACCAGCAAGGCTTCTCCCAGGTCATCTTGCACAACCCTCTCACAGCATCCTGGTCCCAGGTCCCAGGGTGGCTGTGCCATGCCAGCGCTGGCTCTGAGGGCAGGCAGGCAGCCATGGGGGGGGCTTGCAGACCCTGATGGCGCCCTCAGGGACAAGCACTGGAGGCCAAAAATGGGGCCATAAATTCCTGGTGTAACCACATGTTTATGTTATTCAGCTGAGCTTCCTCCTTCCCCTGACCATGCCTGTTCATTCTCACCTCTCCATTCATCTTTTGCTGCCCTCAGCCATGCTACTGCAGGCTGGGACGCCAGGCTCTCAACCAGGTCCCTGAAGTCTTGCAGGCTAAAAAAAACCCCAAAGCCCAACAATAAACAATCTCCCCAAACATTCTAAAGCTCCTCAAGCAGCTATGCCTGTAACAGAAATAACTGGTGGGATGACTGTTGGGAACATGGGAACTTCTTAAGTTGCCTTCACTGCCAAAGAAAACATACAATCAAGACAAATCTTCAGGCACAAGAAAGGTCCATAGTGGTTTTTAGCCTCTTAATATGGATAGTTCTCTTCTTGTTGCACTCACTACATTTGTGTTTAATTTGAGAATACACAACATGTTCGTGTTCTGCATCAACAGTATTGCCAAAGAGCCTTCATCTGCTTACAGGAAAACTATGTTAAAAGCAAACCAAACCAAAATAAAGCATGGGTGGGCATTTGCAAGAGATCACTTCCTTCCTCTGCCTCCAATGGTGTTTTCAAGCTCATGAAATGTATTGCAGTACTTCAGGTCACACTGCTTAAGTCACCTTCCAGAATGTTGCACAGTTAATGTAGAAGACTAATATAATAATGACATAGACTGATGATTCACAGAGGGATGGATCTTAGAGGGTACATAGAAACAAAGGTGCTTTCCTAGGTTTCTGCTGAGGAAAAGATTAATTTGACATATAAATCTATTACATAACTTGAACGTGCTGCATTATCACAAGTAACAGCAAAACCAGCAACAACAACTTTTACTGCCTGAAGTGTTCTCTGGCACTGCACAGTAATTATCTGACCTATCTCTAAGGTCACTGTATACTGTGGTTGTATTTCAAGTTTTTTGAGACTACTGTAATTATTAAATGTATTATGGCTGCATAGTCTTTTTTAGTAGGAACTCCCAGAAAAATAAAATCCAAGTGCATTTATGGCCTCAATATCTATAATACTAACAAAATATCTTGGAGTTATGCTATATTAATCCCAAATATCTGCCAGTGGATAGAGAGAAAGCTCTAGTTTTAACTGTGTCTTGCAGTCCTGAAAAGTTTTCTTCTTCCTCTTATCAAGGCTGCAGAATGCACACAGCAGTAGATATGCTTGACGTTATCTGTAAGAGGATAAAAGCCCACACAGCAGCTACTCTGTGCTGGACAATTTTGAAGCTGTTGGGAACTGTTTCTGTCCTTTCAAAGTATTACCACATGCACGTCAGGGGCTGTGGTACTTTCTGGCCTAATTTAATCACAGTAATGTGGAAGAGAATCTTTCAGACTACCACATAGAGTGGGATTTGGGTCTGGCACCCTTCAGTTTTGAACGTCAGTGCTCCAAAACACCATCACTTACAAAAACCGAACCCGAATATAAAGAAAGAAACAGAGCTGATTATCATAAATTCAAAAACTAAAAATGTGCTGAAAAGAAAAAAAAAAGGAAGAGTGACATTGCTCAGTATTAAGCTGAATGTTGTTCAAGATCTTGCCAGTGGAACAGAGAATTTTTGCCTTTTCTAAGGCCCATATGACAGAGAAAGTATTGTTAAATAGTTTCATGAGGTAGCGTTAAGGTATCTTATGATGTGCCATCATTTCCTCATCTTCCCCAATAAGCAGAAATGTGGAATTACAGAAAATAAGACATTCATTGAAGAAAAAAATAAAGCTGTATTAGCTAACAAGTGCTGAATAATATGTGTTGAAACCCAGTGTGGAAAAATGTGTTGCATTTTACTGTCCATAAAGCTTTTAACTTGTGGAGTGACATTTAAAAAAAACATATTAATAAACAAGGTTCCTGTCAAGGAATGAGTATAATCACAGTTTTTAATGTTTTTATGTAGCCAGCTGAACTGTGGCTAGCGTTCAGATGATTGTGTGATGGATGACTTAGAAATGATGTAGATGTTTCTTCTAGGCAGTAAGCTGCACTTGGATTCTTTTTAAGTTTCTTTGTTGAAGGAAACACAGAGGTTGTTGTCGGCTCACTGCCACAGTAGTTAATTAGCTAACATCCATTCAAAATGCTGAAGTTGTCAATACAATGCTTAATTTGGATGAAAACAACCTAAAGAAAGTTTATGTTCTCCAAAGCTTTCCTGTGATGTCAGTTAGTTTAATAAAAGCTACATAGCTTCTCTCTTTCATACTATTTGACCATCACGACTGCAACGAAACAACTACAGTGGACGAGGATAGTTAACTATATGAACTCACCAAATGATTAGGAAATATAGAAATTATTAACATTGGCACACAGGAGACACTTAATATCTGTAGATGTGAAGCAGAAAACTAAAAGTAGCTTTTAGCATTTCAAACATTTGGAACAATGGTATCTGGGTTTAATGTTAACATCTATTTGTGCTGCCACTCACACATTTCAACGTGGGACAACTCCCACACCTTGTGGAAAAAGGTGACTGTGGGTGTTAAAAACAGAGACATGCCTTCTAGATAGAGGTATTCAGGTATATGTCTTGCTGCGAATAGGCTAACTTTTCTTGAGGAAAAAACAGAGGCATTATACATATATTGGGGTTGACATAGAATAATAAACATTTAAGAACAAGGCTGTGGTTTACTTCACTGAAAACTGCATTTCATCAAGATGTTTCAACAGCTGAATTTGTCACAAAGACACCACTTCTCCTCCAAAATTATATTTTCATGTACCATTTCTTATCAGGCTAATTTCTGATGATTTTGTCAGGAAATGCATTTTCCTTTAGGCAACATCTCCCAGCAGTGGTCAGCACATATTAAATCAGAGCTGGAAAACATAGATAGTTTATGTAAAATCAGAGCTATCGTGTAATAGGTATTTTGTATGTATTATACCAAGGTTGGGATTGTAACAGACGCTATATTAAAATGTATAATTATTTTATTGATAAATCTCCATTCCAAGCAGAAAAAGAGAAGACAAAATTAATTTAATTTATTCTAAACATTCAGTATTTTTTCCACTTGATAAACTACGCCCATAAAATTAATGGAGATTCATCTCACCCCTAAAATTCTCCTTTTAAGTCTGGAATTATATATGCTGTCACAAACTTTAAGCCAAATTAAGACGGTGAAGGTGTTTTAGTTCAGAAAAGAGATTTTAATCAGAACTATGTAAAAGGTTAGTCAGTAAAATGATAAACAGAATACTTAAAAATATTACACAATGATATAACATTAGTCTTATTACACATGATATATTATTCCCACTGTGCATCGTAATCACCGTGTTACAAAATAATGTGAAAACAATTAAGAACTTTACATAGATTAAAATTAAAATGATCAAAGCCCAAATTAATATTTCCCCAAAAGAGTTTGGATTTGTTTTGACAACAAGGCATTCTGAGGTTTTTTATCAGCAGTATCTTTTTGGTGCATTTGCAATGGGAAATCTCTTACCCAGGATTTATCTACCAATGCAACACATATGTTTGGGAAAGACAGCAAAGGAGAAATTCAATTCACTGTTCATCCTGTACCCAGAATTTCGGCTGATGATCAGCAGAGCTAACTAGCAGGCACACGCTGGAAGAAATTTAACCTGTGACACCACTGCTATTTCAGACCTCAGCCTTCCCCACAAAAGTTGAAAAAGTAAATGTATGTCAATTTTACTGTCAAAAAGAAGACTTGGATTTTTTAACATATACTAACAGGAACATATTTTTAAATATACATATAGCTATTAATAGCTGAGTTCTCAAAATAGCAAGGATATCTTGAATACAGCTCATGGAACTGTAGCTGGCACAATTTTTCCCCTATGCAGTATAATGTTCCAACTGGGCTGTGCTTGCTCATGTACACACTGTATACCTCTCTCTCTCCAAAATTCTAACATGTATTTGCATTCCAGTAGTATTACTTGAACTATAAAGTATTATTCAAGGTAAAGAAGAATATCATATAGCTCATACTGAAATATATAACTAATTGTAGGATGCATCTCTCCCTCCTTTTCCTTCTGAACTTTACTTTTACATCTACAGTAAAACACGCACATGGGCGCTTACTGCAGATGTGTTGTAAATCAAGACCATGATTTACTGTATCTGTGGGGAAGGAACTGTTTCTAGTTTTATGTTTGAATAAATGAAGGGGTCCTGGTGCAACCCATGAATGCTACTTTTATATTAATATATGACCTTTTGTTCTAGCTCTACCTCATGAGAGTTTGAGAAATGGATCAAAGTTCAGAACCAAACCCTGTCACCTCACAGTACTGAACACTAAACAGATATTTACGGCCAACACTGAGTACCTGTCACTGGTGTCTGGTGTGGCTGGCACATAGTGCTAAGCCATTTATATCAGGACTTGCCGGTTACCCAGAAATTTGGTTGCTATGTGTTGATACTGAAATTCACACATTTCCAACTGTCTGCTTTGAATAAATCTTTTTTTCTGACTTCCCTTGGTGGATTCCCATCTCCTGCACAGGGAGCTATCGCTGCCTTTGGGCAGAGAAGAGATGTCAGAAGCATGGCTAGGAGAAGAAACGTGAATAAAAGGAAACTTTTTGTGTTGATTTCAGCTCTTTGGGTCAGTGATAGATGACACAAGAAAAGGCTGTTCCAAACTATCACAGCAGCTGAGAGAGTTGTAAATATTTTCACACCAGTCCCTCTTTCAGCTGCAAAGAAAGAGCTGCTTGGGCTTATAAAAGAATGAAAATTGAAGTATGCTTAAGGAGTTTCAGCAAATCTTAGTTGAAAGAAAACTGAAAAAGTAGGACAGAAAGTTGTAGAGCTATTATCAAAAATTGTCACTATCATGGTTGCACACTGACTTCTTTTTGATGAAGTAAAAACTTGGTTGATTCTGATGTCTGCAAAATAGTCAAACTCTCAGATTCAGTGTAAAAACAAGTGGAAGTATTCCTGTATGCAACAGAAACAACTACACCAGTTCTGATTTGAAGCTAAATACATAGAAACTTTTTCATACAATGTACATACTGGCTGCTGTTGGCAGTAGTGGTGACTCACGTACTGGCCCCCGTGGGAAGGCCATTGCATAGTTTTGTTAGGGGAGAAAACACAGGCCATATCTATGTTTGTGACAATTCCCAGCTGGCTTCCCTGCTAGTGACAGAAATAATTAGCATAAATAGATTTTTAGCTCTTTAATGCCTCCAACAGCATGTTGCAACGAGAATACATTTCCAGAAAATCATACAATTTTTAATAATGTTTTTATGCTTTATATGTGATTTATTACTACTTATTATTTATTATGCCTTCTTCTATTGTGAATATATTTGCACTGAAATACTCTTTAGGGAAGGGTTGCCTCGAAGTGGAAAATGAAGTAACTGTGAAGTGACTGTTCCCAGCACCGAATATACCTATTATGTCGTCAGACTACATCTATTGCATTTCAATGTATAGCTCTGTGATTTGGCTTACTTCCTAACCATCTTCTAACTATGGAATTGACATGTTCAATGGCAGGGTTGTCTGTGATGTACAATATGATGTCTGTTGTGATGTACAATAAGGTAAAGGTCTCTTCAGATTAGAAGTTTTCACCTGAAATCGTTGTGTGTGCAATAAATGTACTTGTCAAATCAGACTTCCTTGCGTGAACAGAGTAAATAGGTATAGTTAAATGGTTGCAGATGCCTGATGGAGAGATGGTCAAGCAAGTGCAAAATTACGGACTGTTTCTCAGAATGTGACCCCATATATATAGCCTATATAAGTGTGTATGAACACCCTTCATCATAGGAAGGACAATAAGTATGGCTTACTAAACCTTCAGCTGTATGGCAAACCTGGTTTATCGTCTCCATCACAGAACACTTTACGATACCTTCACACAGGCAGCCACCTTTTCTGATGCTGGAAAAGTACAGAGTGTTACGCTCCACATGCTCTTTGACTGATGATAATGAAAGTGTGTATTGTGCTATCTATTCATAACAAACACTTAAAAGGTGGAATCATTTATATATCGGCACGGCTTTGCAACCAGAAGTTCAAGACGGGTAGCTCTGTTTAAATGAAGGGAAAAGAAATTCTTCCTAGAAAAGTTAAGAGTTCAGCAGTGGAAAGGCCAAGAAAACAGAGAAATCTGCTCTTTAACTGTCCTTGTCCATTACACAACAGATGTTAAAAGGTATGGATTTATTTCTCTGAAAAATCTGACAGTTAAAAAGGACAATGTCGAGGCATTTGATATATATGGACAGGTTCACTAGTGTTCTCTGGTCTCTTTCTGCTGCTCTAGTAATGCAAAACAGCCATAAACCCAGCCAGATTTATGGCTGCTTTGTTTGCTAGAGCAATGAAAAAGCGACCAGGGTGTCCCAGTGAAAATGGCCCATATGCTGCGTCCTAGATTCTCAACAATAGGAACCTGAATCCACATTTAGGTGATTAAATAAGTAGCCTGCTTTTCTGAAGTGCTGAGCCTACTCATGTCCCACTGAGCCATTGAAGAAGAAACTTGAGTTTCTTCTTTTCTGATGTGCGAGAATCTACCTGCAGCGGCTCTGGTGTCAGGCTGCAGCAGGGGAGTGAGCCACCCAGGGTGACTGTTTTGAAGATGGGGCTTGTAGATGGAAGAACGCCTTTGCATCTGGTAAGTGATGTGAAGAGCAAGGGACGCCCTGTAGTGTTTGGCAAAGAGCTGGATGAGGTGTACCCCTACACCCAGGGGTGTGTGGAGAAGAGCCAATTAGGTGACATGCACTCGGCACTTGAGACATGATAGTCCTGATTCATTGCTTAGCAGCCTGGAAAACCAGAATGTGCCTGTGTGAGCCTAAACATGGATTTACAAGAGTAATTAATCCTAATGGAAAACACGCATGTTGTTAACAGCAAATTGTCACTCCTTGAAAGTTGGACAAGAAAATGTAACACTACATCAACATGTCTTTGCTTCTACTGTGCATGTTTTCTAACTATGCTCCTCATTTTGTTGATTCCTGCGAGGCTGGGGATTGCTTTTGATTCAAGAGAAGGCATAAAAGCTACACCTCACTTAACAGACAAAGAAAGAAATGGACATTACAAATGCAGAGAAAAGCAAAGATAGATTGGATTTTGGACCTCTTCTGAATTTGAAAGCCAACCTTTAGGCAGGGAATGTAGAAGGGATAAAAACAAAGTAAAAACAAGACAAAAGCAAAAACATGGCAGTGGTGCTCCTTTAAAGTGATTAGCTATTTTTAAAACCTTTAATTTGGGAATGCAATGCACTGTGGTATTAGCCTTTGGGGCCAAAACAGAAAGTTGGATGCAGAGCTGGTTCTGAAACAGATTTCTTACAGCCAAAACAGAAAGGTTTGTTGCAATATGAACTTCTTGCACTATTGAACTTTTCCTCCTATGCATTAAGGGACCAGATTTGCAACTTGTTCAGGTCATTACAGGACGACAGACTTCAGCTGAGTGCAGTTTATTTATGTCGGCTGAAGATACGATTTTCTCTGCTAATTTTTCCGGTTTGTATCAGTGACAATGGACTGATGATCCAAGCATTCTAGAATTTAAGAAATACAGCCTGCATAGGGAGCTTAATTTTGTAGTCAGTCTTCTGCTATAAGTAGAAGGCAGAGGATGTTAATTTAAATACCTTGGTTTTCCATGGATTTCTGAGGGAAGACAGAATTTTTTTGTTCCTTTCCCTTTAAAACTCCTTTGCAATTTTTAACATCATAGAATCATTTTTAACTGAAAAAAGAATGTGACCTCTTGATTTGCCAAAATGCACAGTAAGTAAGGAGGAAAACATAAGCACAAACCACTATAGCTGTAAACCCTAGATTTCAAGTATTTCCTTTAGCTATGATTGTTCAAATATGTCGAATGGCAGTGTTTAATCTCACTACAATAATCTCGTAGACTGTAACTTAAAAACGGAGTTTATCACACTATACTCTGTTACTGAAGCAAAATCTAGTATGCTTGTTCTAGTTCAGGAGGTCAAGACAAGGGCCACAGTGATTGTTGAAACAAATGTATTAGAAAATTGAAATGACTCTCCACTGAAATTTCCTGGAGCAATTTTTATGCTTAGCTGAGAAATCTCAAAAAGGAATGAGCAGAAACTTCAACTTGTAAGTGGAGAAGAGCACAGTCAATCTTAAATTGAACAGATCTTAAAAAAAACAACCAAAAAAATCCTAACCCAATGTCCCCACCCCAAACAAACTTGTCACCCAGTCTCTTCTTTCACATGCTTTGAAACATAGTGTTCATCAGCAGCTAAGTCTCAAATGCTTCCCTTTAAAATATCTGGTCTGGGAAGCATGGATCTAAAATATTTTATCAGCTTCTGTTAGAGCCAAGAATCCCATTAGCACCTTTTCTTCGAAGACAGAGCGATATCAGAGCGAGGGCAGGGGAGGCAAATGTGCTGCTGTTCCACATGCACTCAGTCCCCTTACAGAGCATCCTCTGGGGGATTTTTCCATATGGTTCCTAACCTTAAGCCAGCCTTTCCAAAGGCTTTCATCTGTGGCAGAATGGGGTATCATAAAATGTGTGTTCAGCCTCAGGAGACATGGCAAAGGTTACCAGGCATTATTGACCTGCAGTGTAATAATGTCCCTCAAGACTAACCTTTAAAGCTTTCAGTTCTGAGTAAGTAAGACTAGCTGGATCTTTTCTGTGTCTCTGGGAATATTATAACTTTTCATAAAGCTATGCATAAAGAATACTGAAAAAGGGCAAGAGGAAATAGCCACCTTCTCTGAGACAGGCCTGCAAGGCACGCATGTACTTGGCTTACATAAATCTCTCCTCTTTGTTAACCTGGTTGGTCAGACTGGTATTGCCGACATCAATATGATTTTGACAACGGTAGGAGGAACAATCTGGCTGTATAATATCTTCATCCTTTCATTTCAATCAATAGAATGAGGATTAACATACAGCTTTACTCGATCTATAGTTGGTGTACATTGGCTAGCTACTTTGCATATGATGGAGCTAAAAAGCTTTACATTTCTTAAGAATTTGGCCTCTAGTTTAGATTACAGGAACAATTTTCTGCATTAATAAAGGCTTTTTTAAAATAAGAATGTCGGTTATTTTGCAAGATTAGGGAAATATAAAATTTCCATAGGGTGCAGCAGATTACAAGACCTATCTTGTTTTCTACGAAGGTATATTTTTCAGGCCAGAGATGCCTAATAAGTGGTCTAATGGCCTTCATCTCAGTTCAAAAGACAGACAAGCAGGGTTTTAATTTTAAAATGAGACAAGGCTTGTAGCAGAATTTTTCAAGAACTTCTAAGCCATTGAGAAACACAACTGATGGAAACTTTCCATTTTGAATAGCCTGGTGTTGTGGTTTCACAGGAATGGATCAGGGTCTATACGACAGAGGAGGGCTACTGGGAAGGGCGAATTTATTCTAGTACTGTCTTCCTACAATGTCAGTGGAGTTTATTTATTTATAAAGCAGAAACTGGATGCCCCTTCATACTCTTGTGTCTTTCGGTGATATTGACATTCACAACAACATGTGCTGGGGTTGCTTCTCACATCAACCATTAACTGCATTACCAGTTAGCGAACCAACTCAAAATGTTAATCATAAAACCTAAATCCTTTAGGTATTTTATACCTGGAATATTTTACAGAATATGTTTTTGGTGTTGTTGATGTAGCTGGAAATTATATTTACAGCACCTTAAGAAAGACCTGTCTTCTTTTTGTTTTTCTATGTCAACATTTCAAAACATCTGGTGAAAAATGATCCCCAAAAAACCAGAGTCAGAGTCAAGCAAGAGAATAATATTAATAATTAACCCATTAGTGCCCATCAATCTCTTTTCCAAATTTGATCAGAAATACTTGACCCTGCAGAGAATTCAAAGTTAACCCTAACTACACAGAACAAGAAGAGAAGGATATTTCGTAGAGAATGCTAGAGTACAGTTCTATCTCATTAAAACTTCACCTTATGCTTTTGCACATTTTAACTATCAGAAATGGCAGGAAATAAATCTGTGCCTTGAACTATGTGGTATAAGTGAAAGAGCTTGGTAATTTCCATCAGGTTCCTAATAGACAAATATCCATAACATGAAACTGCTGCCTATTAGAAAATCCAAGAAATGAAAAATGAATGGGAGCAGATTCCCTTAGAATTTTCCCTCAGAAGACTGGCTATAGTAAAGAACTCCTGTAAGGGTATCTCCTGTAAGACCTGGTGGAGAGCAGCGCTGTATGCATGCTGGCGGCTCAGTGGCACAGGGTACTTGAAAATCATAGTTTAGGAATCACAGTTTCACACTCAGATATTACTTTAGCAAACTCCATTTTTCTCCTTTTCCATTTCTTTCTAAATATTTAGTATTTTTTTTAGCTCATGCATTATTTAAGTAAATAGTGTAAAGGAATTTTTTATGGTCATTAAACTGTTCAAACCTGTATTGCTAACATATTTCTTCTTCCACTGGTCTGATACTATAAATTCCAGTCGTAACAAATACTTCTTCATTCAGAGCTAAACCTCTTTCTTCCTAAATGATTTAGATGAGTTGATTTTTTGGGAGGAAGAAACCCCAACCTTTCCACAACTGCAAATCTGGAGCACTAATAATACACCTTTTCTCTTTTAGACCATCAGCTTCTGGGTGAAGTCTTTTAATTTGGCAACATGAGAAAGGTAGAGGTATTATGATGTGATGAGATCTGGTCATAATTCCTTTTAACCTGAGACTCTCTGGCCTGGTGAGTCTCAAATTTTGAAATGAAAGATAGCAAAAGAACTCAAAAAACCAAACCCATCACCACTACCAAAAGCAAATAGGAAAGATACTGAAACTAACAAGTGCAATAAAGGTTTGCATGGGAAATCAGCTACCACTGAGTACCACTAAACAGGTAATTTTCAACAGTCTAGCAGCTAGACTACCTACCTAAGTGAATATAGGTTATAAAGCCAGAAAGCCTTGTTATGTCAATTTTCTTGCTGGCAATGCAGTCATGTTTAATACCTTTCTCCCCTAAGATCATTAACACTGTTAGGGAAAGAGCCATTTTCTTATTACCAAAACCCAGCATCCAAGGCTAATGCTTCAATAACAGTAAAAACTCCCCTTGCTTTCTGTACATATTGATGTTTCTGTCATTGCAAGGGGAGTGATTTTATCAGCTGAGTTAGAGATGGCCCAACATTCTCTTGTGAATGAACTTTCTTATTATGGTTAAGCAAACTCCAGGTCAGTTCAGAAATCAGTCCATTAGCTGCAAAGTTGTGGAAGGGAAGAATTTGCAATAGGAACTGACAGCTACCTTTTAAGATAGAAATTGGGGAACACTCCTGAATGTAATTGGTAGGGAAACAACAGTCTGCAGTCTCAGTTCCTTGAGAACTGTTCAGCGGCAGAGCAAGACTTGTAGAGTGCTTTTTCTTGCCTTTTCGTGACTTGAAACATGGCCTAGCCACTGCACATGGTCAATAAAAAACTTGCAGTTAGCTTGTCATCAATGCACAAGTGTGTCATGCTCTTTATTGCTGCTGCTTAACTTTTGTTTTAACTTTGAGAATGATGCCAGGATGCCCTCCAGCCCAGCTCCCAAACCTATATAGTGGCACTCTCTGCAAAGCTAAAAGCATGACCTCTGCCACTTCTCCAGTTAGGCTCTACAGAGGGACCTGGACAGGCTGGACCAATGAGCTGTGACCAATTGTATGAGGTTCAACAAGGCCAAGTGCCGGGTCATGCACTTGGGCCACAACAACCCCATGCAACGCTACAGGTTTGGGGATGAGTGGCTGGAAAGCTGCTTGGCAGAGAGGGATCCAGGGGTGTTGATGGACAGCCGACTGAATATGAGCCAGCAGTGTGCCCACGCGGCCAGGAAGGCCAACAGCATCCTGGCTTGTATCAGGAATAGTGTGACCAGTAGGACCAGGGAAGTCATCCTTCCCCTGTACTCGGCACTGGTGAGGCCGCACCTCGAATACTGTGTTCGGTTTTGGGCCTCTCAGTACAAGAAGGATATTGAGTTGCTGGAGCGTGTCCAGAGAAGGGCAACGAAGCTGGTGAAGGGTCTGGAGAGCAAGTCTTATGAGGAGCAGCTGAGGGACCTGGGGTTGTTTAGCCTGGAGAAGAGGAGGCTGAGGGGAGACCTTATTGCCCTCTACAACTACCTGAAAGGAGGTTGTAGCGAGGTGGGTGTTGGTCTCTTCTCCCAAGTAGCAGGTGATAGGATGAGAGGCAATGGCCTCAAGTTGCGCCAGGGGAGGTTTAGATTAGATATTAGGAAAAACTTCTTCACGGAGAGGGTTGTCAAGCATTGGAACAGGCTGCCCAGGGAAGTGGTGGAGTCCCCATCCCTGGAGGTATTTAAAGGACGGGTAGACGAGGTGCTTAGGGACATGGTTTGGTGGTGGACAGGTACGGTTGGACTCGACGATCTTAAAGGTCTTTTCCAACCAAATGGTTCTGTGATTCTGTGTGATTCTGTCCATTGGTCAGGAGGTGACTGATAAAGTACCAAGATATTCCTCTGACTCACATTGCTTCCTGCAGGTGAGTGAGTTACTTCCAAAAGATTTCCAGACCTTAGACAGCACCCTGAAAAATATCTGGCCTTGCAGGTCCAGTGTAAGCCCCAAGCACTCCTCTGTGGAAACCACCTCTCTGTTCGGCTAAGGCAGTTAAGCAACTACCCTGCCGCATGTCATGGGGATGTCAAATTATTGTCCACATGAAAACTGGTTGGCCCAAACCAGACTCCTCACATCCCACCCCACAAACACACTCAAAAAAAGTGTTAGGAGGTGAGGCACGTCTGAATCCCCTTGTGTTATGGACAGTCCTGGCTCACAGGCATCAATGTGAAAGAAAGCTAGGAGTTTACCTCTTTGGATTTGTATGTTTGATTGGCTGATTCCTTCCTGAGGTGAGGGTATGAGCTTTTGAATCATACTTCTAAGGCACCTGATTCTCTTATATTATAGAGGGAGCACAGCTCATAGCTCTGGATTTTGGATGATACTTATGGGGATGGGTTCTTTAAAACAGGCATTGTGCTGTCTAACGTAGATATATCAAAGTTTTTTGGCCAGGCCCTTGGGGAACCAAAAGCTTAGGCATCTTTGACTTTAGTTGTCAATCAAAGTCAGTAGGAAGCACATTTAAGTCTGGAACAAATACCACTGTGGCACTTCGCTGCTCAACCTGCACACAGGTTCTGCTTCTATCATTTTTGAAGCAAAATGTAGTGCACTCTCTGTTAAAGACTTTTCCCCAAAAAGCTCTGAAGTTGGAGGAGTACTTTTTTCCTCCGTACAGCTGCATCTGGTTAAAGTGTAAAATTCATGAGTGAGAGGCACACTTGCAGGAAATGCATTCTACAGGATGACACCTCTTTTTCAGTTTATCATTGTGTGACTATACACAGCAAATGCATTTCTCTTCTATAGCATGCCATTTTTAGAGTTTGACTTTTTGCCCATTTCATCATGTCCCTGGTATGAATAGATGGGAAAAAGGTGTGCTCTCCGAAGAATGGTGTGGTGATGCCTTTGACCTATGATTTCCAGGGGCTATAGTTTGAGAAACCTTGGAATATGGAATATTCATACACTGTTCCTGTGGTGTCCCTAGATAAAGCTTCTCTTTAATGTTTGATGATGCAATTTCCAAATAGTCTTTTAGTGGAAGACGGTTGGTGTTTGGATCTAATTTCATATAAAGAATAGGGAGGTCAGAGTGCTTGCACTGGAGTTTGTTCCATGTCCACCCAAAGAAAATTAACCCCTTTTTTCCTGCTTAAGTTCTCTGTAGAGTCTCTGTATCTCATCACAAGTATATATTGTAGATGATCTAGTCTCTTCCTTGGTGAAAGATAATATATAAATGCAGTATTTTTATTACAGCATATTTTTTAAAAAGCACGGTACTAAGATACATAAGTGCAAAATCTTTATTACAACAGAAACATATATTTTTAACAAGCCCTGAAGCCAATATAACAGCAATTACTGATGTAATTCACTACCATAATAAAGTAATTTATTTATCATAATAAATTATCTCAGAATTAGAAAATAAAATATTACTTTATCTACAGTCTGTCAGAGTGGGCAGATTTAAGCATTCTGCTTTATATGAAACATTTCAACAGACAAATCAGGCAATTTTATAATAGATAATTAAAGGTCTTTTGAAAGCCAGCCACATCTGGAAGAAAGAAAAAAAAATGTAATTCCCAATGGAGTTGAGAATCCATCTTCCTCTTCAGAAAAAAAAAAGTAGTCTAAAACAGAAAGAAATGTTTTGTTTTTTTCTTTTTTCTTTTAGGTGAAGAAAAAACAAGTGTAGACCCCAGATTCTAAGGATTAAGTTATAAAAAGCCCCTCAGACCCACCTCCAGTATTTTGGAAGAAAGCCCAGTGTGTAATAAGGGAGTATGAGAAAGAGAAAGACGAAAAAAGCAACTTTTTTTTTTTTTTTGTATGCTTATGGTGCCTTCAGGGACTTTATCTGGGTACGCTGGGTAAACAACACAATGGAATTATACCAGTAGTCTCTCCCTTGCCACATGTTTAAATTATGCAACAAATGTTTGATTGGTGGCTTCTTTGAACTGAAAAATGCCTGATCACTTCATCCCCCTGGTAAAAGAGAACATTACTTAAAGGGAAGTGAGTTAGAAAATAAAACAACAGCACACAAAAATTTGGCAGCAAAATCACTGTGAGAGATTGAGGCATCCTCTCTAATATAAGAAGGCAACCCTGAGAATCGGAAGAAAAAGATTTCAGATAGCTTGGGAATTTGGCTGCCTCTGTGGCAGACACAGTAAACAGCTTCAGAAATGATTGTGCATTTCTGCTAATCACTTAGGCCATAAGATAACAGCTAAGTTGACATTTTGTGTTCAAGAAGTGAAACTCCTTACTCCTGTTCCCTATTTTCTGTCATTTTTGCAGAACAGTGACTGTCAGCAGTGCACCCTGAGTGCAATAATGTTACAGCACATTGGCAAAAAGACAACCTTGAGACGTATGTGCCCCCAAATGCAAGTCCTGTCTGAAATTCTTTCATGTTTTAAAATGATAAATGTGACTATCTTCTCTGTGCATCATCTAGTAAGAATGCAAAGAGTGCAAAAAAAACCCGGTAGTCGAAGGTTACTGGGGTCTTCCTTTTTTAGAAATATGCCCAGTGCTTGCTCTTTAGCTGGCTTTCTTATCACACTTCAATATGTAGTTCCATCACTGCTGTTTAGTGGTAATTTCATGACTTGGTGTTAGAATTGGCTTTGGTATTAGAACTGATTTTAAACCTTTCTCCCTCCTCTTCATCCACAGATGCATATTTCTGTTTACACCCAGTTTATTGCACCCCAACTTTGCTGATAAAATTATTAATGAGACCATACTGTCATTTTCGTTAATAATATAATTGTTGTTAAAAACAGCTCCCTTTTTGGGGAGACAGAAGTAGTGTTATAACTAAAGATGTGAAGAACCATTAATCCAGAGGTCAGATAAAAGTTTGCTCTTTACCAGGTGATGTAAAAACTCACTCCCCTAGATACGGCATAATATTGTTCCAGACCTTGGTCTTAGACATTCAGAAATGGACTTCTTTCTTCCTGTGTCCCCTTCCTTTTTCTTTACTAACAAATGCAGCAAGACTGAAATGATCTATTCGTGGCTTGAAGGTAATATCACTCATAGTCTGTAATGTTTTCTTCTGAAATTATGCTTTTTCTAAAGTTACAATTAGGTTTAATGCACTGAATCTATCACAAGTATCACTTTGCTCTAGAAAAAGAAGCAAAATGTTGAAAATTGCCTGCCCAACCTGTATTTCACATTTCTGCATGCACATAAATAGATGCTTACAGTTATTACCTTGATTAATTTTACAGGCAAATGTGGGATTTTAATGCTGAAGAGAGACTGCATATGATCTTCAGCCACCCAGTCTACCTGTCTCAGTGGTGAACATCCATGGCCTCTTCGGAAGAAGCACACCTAAAATAGGAACAGGTTTGTGTGGAAATCCTAACAGTCTAGCCTTTCCCTAGTGAAGTTATGGAGATTTTGCCAAGGAGTGGGGGAAATATTCTCTTGAAATCTTGCTGAATGCATCCATCAATGATACAAAAAGTGTCAAATCATATAAGGAGTAAATATGGAAAGTATATTCAATTCAAGCATTTTGGGAAGCAGAGAAAGAAAATACCTAGAGACACGAGAAATAAGCTATATGGTGATAAAGGAGAGTAGAGGTGGATGTTTCCATAGGAACCAAGAGAAAAGAGATTTGTCTATGTTCAGAATCACTTGCATGACATTTAGAAAGGGGTCAGCAAGTTTCTTAGTACAATTCTTCCTTTTGCTTGTGCTCTTGAAAACTCTTTAGATATTTGGAAAGTTACAAGAGTTTGGAAGGTGGACAGAACTCAAGACCAGGGTAACTGCAAGGTTAATGCTGCCTAATTTACATGAGGTCTTCTATGATACCAAGCATCTTTAAATGCTAATAAATGCATGTGTGTATAAGGAGCTGATGAGTACTAACTAGGGTACATGTGTCTTTGGATTGTTGGGTCTGTGTGATATGGAACCTAACACTTTTCTCCTTCTGCAGAATGATGAGAAAACAAGTAAATCTCACCAAACCAGAACTGGCCAGAGGAAATATTACTATTTTTATGTCCCTAGATGTACCAACTAAAAGCTTTTTTTCCTGTAAGGGGATACTCTGACACACGTCCAGACAGAAAAATGTAATTTGTTTAGAGAACAGAACCAAAATGTTTCCAAAGCCCAGATATTCCAGAAGGAAGTATGTGAGATGCCTCATACTGAGAGAGATCTGGGGCTGAAAGCAAGCAAATAGCTCGGTAGGAGTTAGCAATGCATTGCAGTGGTAATAAAAACCAATGTGATCTTCTGTAGTAAACCAATGGAACAATCATTCTGCACGGCAGCGTTATTATTGTACCTCTCTGGTCAGATCACACCTGGACTATTGCCTTCAGTTCTACCACCTACAGGAAGGTACCAATAAATACAGGGTTACAACCATGGAAGGAGGGAGTTAAAGATGAGGAACAATTAAAAGGTCCCTACCGCTTTACTTAGCTAAACAGCAGATATGGAAATGGATGATCTGATATATGACATATAATTATGAAACAGGGTGAGGAAATGTTCCAAACTTAGAATGACATTATGGTTAAATAAATATAGGCTGCATATAAAAACAGTGTATTTTTTTAATGGAAGTATTTTCCCCATGGGAATGCCATCATTTTTATAGCAAGCTTGGGGAAAACACTGGAGAGCACATGTCAGAGAGTAATCATGCGCTAGTAGTTACAAGAATGCATTTAACATGTCTTTCTCATTATCATTATTATTATTCTGTGAATCATATTCAGTTAAAAATAAGATGGAGAGGAGTAGTGAGATGAGGAAAAGAGAGGAAGGTGTAGTTATATGCTCCTCATCAGGTTTGTAAATGATTGCAAGTGTTAATTTCTTTGTAATCAGGAATAAAAGGAAAAATATGGAATGCAAAGTGTGAGGTAAAGGTCAGTGGGAAGTAGGTCTGAGTGCTCAGAGTTCTGCCATGAAATCATAGGAGCTTTATCAGGTGACATTGAATGGGACATCTCTTCAAGGAAATGCATTTTCCAGAAGTCTGGACTTATTTTCCCTACAGCTTGAATATC
>VYZW01037681.1:21289-40831 GCA_013401315.1 Balaeniceps rex
ATTCAAGAACATATTTACATTGCAGGAGAGTAAGATGTGGTAAATAAAATGTATAAAATGGCAGATGAAATTGTAGAAAAAGAGATTCATATTTTCAGATGTCTTCAACAGGGGAAAATACCTGTTTTTACTCTTCCTACTGAATGTAAGACTGTACAATTATTAATCTTACTTATGTACATAGAAATCAAGAGTGAGATACAATGTTCAAAGATGCAAGGTGAGATGAAGAGAAGAATCCATTGACTTCAAAAGCTGTTGAGGGGAAAGTACACACAACACAAAGTCTGATCACACGTAATATGATAGTTTCAATATTCATTTAACAAATAATATATAGTCTAGTAATGAAGTGAATAATTAGTACTGATATGAACTTTAGTTGAAGGTTTTGGACACTGTCCTATATCTAGCCACCACAAGACTTTCTGACCTTCCATTCTTCTCCTTGTACAACTTTTGGCTACATCCACATTTCTTCCTTCACCTTAACGACACAGTCTTGCTCCCACTATCCTTATTCAAGTAATTCTAGCAATAACGAAGTTTTTCCAAGAAGAGCCTGAAGAAATCCTAGGTACTATCAAGTGCATCTACATTAAAGTTCCAGAAACCCTTGTAACTGTTATCTGCTCTGCTGTGGTCTATGTAGCTCCTCTTGGTCAGGTCCAGCCTACTAGGATTAGGCTGTGCCCATGCTGCAGGAACAAAATGGTTTTTTGGGAGTAGCATAGGCTGAGTCTCTATTTTGCACAAATATGTAAAGTTAGTAATTTGTTGGCATTGTCAATGTATTTATTTGAAGAAAGCTTAAAGGGCGCATTGTTTCAGTCATTGCAAACGTAAACGTTGATTAATTTATCACAGAAATAGCAATGTAGTAAATTAAATGGTTCCTATGCTCTTTATGCATGTAGCTCTTAAGAACTATTGCTCTTCTTCATTTTATAATAATGCCCTCAGTATTAGGACATTGTACTAGGCATTGTAGAGCTCCATGCAGATATAGATCCATACCAAAAAATGCTTTACAATCTAAGTAGACAAAAGATTTAATCACAAAAAAAGAACACAGAATGTGCTATGCTGAAACCAAAAACATGTATCATGGCAAGATAATGCAGAGACTTTCTGAGTAATTTAACAATTCTGTCTCTCATCCTGAAATAACATGCATATGTGTAATGTTAAGCAAATGTAAGCATTTTTGATATATCTAAAGTTTAACTTAACACATAAATATTTGCAAAATTAAGGTCTAAATTCTTAAGATTGGCATCCAAAGATTACACCCTGAAGACAGAATATATTCTCTCTCTCAGAAATACTAATTTCAAATCTTGTTTTACCTTTATTTAAGTAGCTTTCTTTTGCTTACAAAAGATTATCTTGGTTTAGGGTATGCAGGCAATTTAACACATATCTAATGTACCAAGGAAGACAGCACATAAAAACAAAATTAATATTTTCATGTTTTAAAATGTACTGTTGATTAAAAATATAGTAGGACAAAGTTTTATTTACTTTAATGTATCTATTAATTAATTCTGTTAGTCACATGAGGATTTGCAGACATTGCATCTTATACTCAGTTTTCTTAAAAGTGTGAATGCGTCTTTGATGAGAACTAAGGCCAACATCCAGTAAAGAATTTAGGGTCCTAATTCTCACTAAAATAAAATTATTTCAATCGAGAGGTGAAATGTTAAATATATTCTTGGGTTTAGACACAGGTAGCTTTTGGAACAGAGATAAAATCATCGCTATCCCATGTAAAAATTAACTTTTTTTTTTTTCTTATAGGCATGCATGGATATCTTAATTATTGGGGTTTTTTTCCTCCTACTTTTGGACAAAGATAAGGAAACGTTTCCAAGCCTATGGAAGTCTAAAGCAGTACCTGATCCAAAACCTTTCTCCTAACTTAATTTTGGTATGTTGGCTAGTATACTTTCATGATGTTGTGCGATAGCACCACCTGGTGGCTACAATAATTTTAACCGTTCTGATCTTTTGACAAACACACATCTGAGTAGCTTGAAAATAAAGACCAGGAAAAGAGGATTATCCTTAATATTCTTAAGATTGTTTTTATCTCTAGCTACTTTTCTTAATAGGTGAGGTAATGTAATTTAAATAGTTTTGTGAAGCAATATTTTAGAAGAGATATAAACGTTTTAGTAACGTCTCAAAGAAGAAACTTTAAGGATTGACTTACAAAGATATTGATCCTTCTGCTTTAAAGGTGAAGCATCACTCCTGATTCACCTGCAGTATCTTAACTACTGATGCACCGAAGACTTGAGAAAATATCTGTATCTTTGCAAATCTAGGCAAGACCCAGAAAGACAGGTTAAGAAGGATAGGTTTTAGAGGATTGGAATTTCCAACCTTTATAGGTTTGTTTTGTCAGGACTGATGCAGAAAAGTGCTTAAGCATGTGCTTAACTTAAAATGCCTTCGTCAGTCGTACTCAATATGACATAAACTGTTTTTCAAAATTAAACGTGGAAAAATATTTAGGGCAGAACATACCACTTGGAGTCCAAAGCAGGGAAAAGGGAGGGAAAATGAATGAGTGATCTGGAAATCCTTTGCTTTTTCAAGGGGGAAAAAAAGGTAGGAAACAGACAACAGACATGAAAGTTTACTCATTTGGAAGGGTGGAAACCATAGCAGAATAAAGTCAACTCTCTCCTAACTGAAAAAAATATATCCAGTACATATTTAAAAAAATAAAAGGGCAATAGAAGAAAGACTTTTAACCTATAAATAAAGAGTTACACTGCGATAACAACAAACTATACTACCATAGTGTCGGGTTCACCATGTCAGGAGCCAGTAGAAGGGTCTGTGTGAAATCGAGAGGTTGCTGAAAAGAAGTAGTGTATGAAGATCTCAGAGGCATGCTACCCTGTCTCTCCTCTCTTTGAAGCTCCAGGAAGGAATTGTCATGTGCTTTATGGGAACTACTAACCAAAACCCAAAGTCAAGCAAGACATAAGTGTTTGCAGAGTAGAATGTACAGGCATATAATAAGCATTTCATGGAGAATTAAGGGGTTTTTTTAAGTTTTTCAGGTCCACTTGTGAAATAAGTACTTGTTTTGCACAACTCTTACAAAAAGTATTCTGAGAACTAAAACCAAGAACAAACAAACAAATTAACTCAGAGAAACTAGTTCATCCTGGTCTTTACCATGGTTTATTCCTTGCTTTCTTTGAAAATAACAAACCCTGTCTTGTCCTGGGTTTCCATTTCAGATCCCACAACCATCCATTGTCTTAAGAGAAGTTTACAGCCCAATTATGAGTCAGCCCAGAATACTTAAGGCATTTTAAATCCTCAAATATGGAGGCTTCAGTGATGAAGTAAGTTCTATCTTTGGCATTCATGCAAAGTCTGCTTATCTTTACTGGGGCTTAAAGCACCCACACAGATACGTTCATATAGATTTGACACTATACTGATACTCCAGTTTTCAGTTAATACTATTTTCTTTAGGTAGAAGAGCTTTTCCTGGTTAGATAAAGTTTTGTGACTGTAGAGGGTGCTCTTAAAATACTGGTGATTGTAGTAATATATGGCAATCAGTTTCTCTTTCTGTAAAGCTTATCAACGTTAGGATGTTTATATTTAGCAAAGAAAGTTGTTGTACAGCTTAGTGTGTTTTATTTTGGATATGGGCAAGAATCACTATCCACGTTTGTATCCAAATACATCCCTGGAAACTCTTCTGGATTTAGATTATGTTTGCAAGTATGTTTCTGGCAAACAGTGATAGTATCTTCTGAGAAAACTATTGATGCCGTCTACAACAAGTTGAAAGAAATACCAAATAGAGTGTATTTTTAGTTGCAAGGCCATTCAGAGTTGGATAAGAGCTTATTGTTCCAAAGAAGTCATTTAAATATTCACAAAAATTCTTTAGTTACGTGAAGTTGATGCTCCCACGTTGTGCTATCTGGAATTCTGTTGGGAAGGATGTAACTTTATTTTAGTTTGGTTTGCCTGTAGTTTGGTTGATTGCTCCACCATACTCCCAAGCTGTCTGTTTTTTATACTTCTCTAACTGAATTAGCAGGGGGTAAAAAACCCAGATACAATAGACTAAATCAAACTTTGTCCTGCTATATTTTTCCCTCAATCATACAATACATTTTTTTTAAAATATAAAATTATGTGTTCCCCTCAGTACAGCCAAGAAATGACTGAGTTAATTCTGTATGCTTGAGAAATGTTACCTCTTTCTAGAGAGGGTAGAGTCTATAAACCTCAGAAAGATAAGAATTTTATTTTAATAATCAGAACTGCAATAAGCCTGTTTTAGAGCAGTGTGAGGAGAGTTAACATTTCTGAGGTCAGGACCTTTCCTGTGAGAGCACGACTAGGCTACAGGCTTCTGCCAGCACTGCTCTGTCAGTCCTAGATGTGATGAGGTATGATCTTTGACTGACATGACTGTATCAAAAAAAGCCTATACCGCAACAGCAAAACACTTTCTCTTGAATAGGTTGTTATGCTGGGAGGAGATGAAACATATGCTGCAGAAGCACAGTTTTCCCAATCTAAACTTTTCCTAACCACAATTACTCTGCTTCTTATATTGGATTTGTATACTTATCCTGAGAAGGCACTCTTAGACATGAACCCAGATAATAAGACTTTCACCAGTGGTCACTCATTTGAGATCCAGACATCATGTAAGATTAATCCTATTTCAGACCAGGTCTACAGAAGATATTTATTAGAGTGTCACAAAGGCTGTGACTCTTTGCCGCACTTTTGTAACAGCTCTACTGTAGACCCAGTTTAGAGCATAGAAGTCCGTGCAGCTTGTTTTGTCTGGGGAAGCCCTCTGAGCTTTTTTGGCTAACTTCAGTAGCCTCTATTCTAGGGAGACTTTGCCAAGATCACTACATTAGGAAACCTCTTAAGCATAGACCAAGCTTAACAGATGTTTGCTGGCTTCTAATGAGATGAACTTGGCCTGTTCCAATCTCCAGTTTCCACATCAAATTCATCACTCTATCAACTTGCAGGTTAGGGCACATCCCTTAACATGTTTGTATGCTGTATCATACAAAGAGGACTTCATGTTACCTAGGACTCTGACTGCAGGCTTGTCATGTGAATAGTCAAATGAAATTCTGTCTTTGAGAGAGCTGGCAAAATTAACTATCCCCACGCATCAGGCACGTATCTTCGATAGAAGAAATGATACTGCTTGAGGTCCGATGGTAGAAAATATTTCTGATGTGAGTCATGTAACAGGGGAACACAATGATAGGCCGAAGACAAGGAGTTTGTGTCATAGGGCTTTCCTTCCTCAGGATTTAGTATTAAGTAGTAATTTGCATGAACAGAAACCTAGGCCTCTTTCTATCACAGTATTTCTGGTAGGCAGTGTTTTCACTTCCATAGGAGAAACTAGAAGTATCTCGCCTAAACATCCCTTATACTGAGGTTCTTAAAATGGGAAGTTAGAAATGTAAATCTAATACCCCCAGTAAGAGTCAAGACTTGAACACAGACTTGCTCTGATCACTAATCCTCTGTTCACTGAGCTATTAGATAAAACAGATAATACTTTCTCTCCCTTGTTTTGTAAGAAAAGGTTGGCATAAATTTCTAACTCTAGGAGAGAGTTCAGAAATGTATTTTGGAGATTTTCATGTCTCTACAGCTCACATTAAAGGACCAGAATGTCAGAAACAGATGGAACTCAAGACCCATCACCCTTTCTTCAGTCTTTAATAATGGCCAATCTAGTGTAACCTGTCAATTTTGGTCACTTCTGTGGTGGACCCTCTTTCCCCTGGGTGTGGAAAGAGGTAATGCACTTCATTCTGGGTTGGAGATTCCACTACGCAGCAAAGCATCACAGTACCAAAGCCTCTAACCTGTAGCCACTTATAAAAATTACCCAACACATTCTAAATTGAATCCGCCTTTACTGGTTCACTTTTTAAAAAACACACTCTACAATTCTGGAAAATCTTGAAAGCTCAGAAAAAAAATATTGCATTGTACAGTACTTGCATATTTCAAGCATTGAAAGCTGTAAATGATGCACATGTTGGAATGACAATAAAACAAATGGAAGCTTTCATTGGGAAGATGCAAACCAGAAGACAGATAGCTTGTTTTGCTTTAGGCAAAGCATGAATGCAAACATTTAAACTGGAGAAACTCCCCTTTCCTTCTGTGGCCCCTCTGAGCCATTACATTAATTACTTGGAAGTATTTACCTACTTCCCCTCATTTAGGCCCCAGGTGCAGACACTCTGGATACTGAAAATTATTTTCATTCTTTTCACTGGATTGAAAAGACAATATATGGAAACACTAATCTTTTCCTTTCTGAAATCCAGGAATGTGAGAAGAGGTGGCATCCTAATATATATTTTGTGCTTGCCTGTTTTTTAACACCCCATAACAAAACATGAGAACGGTAGGGTGGTCAGTGATGTTTCTTTTTCAGAGTACAATGAAAATATTTGTTTAGTTTTGTTGCAGTAGCAGGGGCAGCTGGCAGTGTTTGCACTTATGTGCGTTCTAACACTTCACTGAAGAGATACCCCTAATCTTTGAAGAAAGACAAATATCTCATTTTGCAAATGTGCTGACCTGTGCTTACGCAGTGGCTCTGACAGCCTTCTTTTGTAATCAGAATTTTAGCCTGTCTTTGAAACGTGTCCTTAAAGTATGACCAGCCAGATCCAGGCATGCACTTTTCCATATGTGAAGCTAGAGAATTAATGAAGGCATTAAATGTTTAGAAAATAAACAGTCAATCACATCAGAAAATAAAAAAAGCCACAGCAGAGGCTCAAAACCTAAGTTTCTAAAATGGCAGCAAAGAGGATCAGTCTCAATATGTACGATTCTTTTTGGCAAGATAACCATGTCTCAAAGCTCTTGCTTAGAGTTTCGTTTCCAAATTCCCTCTGGGGGAAAAATGAATTAAACCTTTTCTTGTGCTCTTACTGAGAGGTTCTTGATTATTTTGGAATGCAAACAACAGACTGTGGGACACTGACTGTATAGATCTCTTTAAATAATGATTAACAAAATCTACGGCTATTTGCACAAAGAGTATTCAACTTCTCCCTTCCCAGTAAAGAATATCAGTCAATCCCGGGGTAGCCCAGGTCATCAAGGGGTGGCTACCGAGTCTGGCTCCCACTGTCACAGCTGCCTGGCAGCGGGCCCACCCTCAGGAACAGCCAGCTGGCTCTGCTGTGCATTTCAGCTTCCTCCAAGTTTGCGTGTGGACCTGCGAAGCAGCTGAGTTTATTTTGCCCGATCAGCTTATTTGTTGTCAATCCAGAGAGTTTTCCCATTGCCATGACTGCTGCTGATGCAGTCAGTTTGCACTTGGAGTTTTCAGCATGGCCTCTCTGCTCTGTCATTTCTGCTGGTCTGCACTGGCTCTTCAAAAGATCAGATCTGCTCCACATATTTTGTTAGTTTTCAAGTCAGTTCAGCGCTTCTCTGTTCTGATCCTATTGCTTGTCCAGATGCACAAGTTTCTTTTCTCAATCTGCTAGCTTCTGGCCCCTAGTAGACTCAGACTATGAGAAAGATGAATCCTTCCTCTACACTGTCTTATATTCCAACTGCATACCTGTGAAACTGTGCAAGCTCCTAGTATGACCCTTCATTCAGAAGATCTTGTTAGAGCATAGACACCTATTTTCATCATTAATGATATGTATCAAACTTTAGTCAGAAATATATCTCCCTTGTAGAATTGTGACCGATAACAATGCAAACAAAACCAACCCGTTCTATGTTCATCTTCTGATGTCAAAAGAAGAGTGTAAGTAGCATCTGCCATAAATACAAAACTCTGAATTCTATAATGTAAATCCATGCATTCAAGGATTTTCAGAGGCAATCTTAGGAGTAATTCACTATGAAAAGTAGGAGAGTAACCTCAGAATAAAAAGATTATTTCCCAGAACATTTGTCTTTCTTTAAATTAAAAATATGATGTATGCCCAAAGTATGCAGAAACTTTCTTTCTATTCCCAACTAATAATCAAGTAATTTTCTGGAAAAAAGAGTTATTTGGCCTAGTGAATATAATAAGAAGATATTGTAATCATTTAGCTATTTAGTCATATTTTTAATCTCATTAGATTAATTAATATCCTGTTGCATTTAGTTAACCTAGATGAGGGAAAGAGATATTTTATAAAACCCTATTTTATTATCTGATCTTTTTAATTGTATGCTATCTTCTTATTCAATAGGACAGCACTAAAAACATTTGTAGTGATATTCATTGCTTTATGTAACCTCATGATCTTAGTTACTTGCAGTAACTCATGCTACTCAGCTCAGTAGCATGAGTTTTCACAAATCTGTCACATGAAAGTGTCTCCAAATTGTTTTTAATCACTCTCAACTTCTGGAGTTTTTCTGTGATTGCAGTATCCTTAGTGGGACATTAATTTGAATGAGGAAAAATGGTCCATTCCCAGACTTCCATATCCAGGGGAGATGAATTTAAGACCTTGTCGTGAGTCACTGGTGGTCTCTCTAAGCTGGGTTACTGGTAAGTGCAAGAGAGATCATTACTCCAGCTTCAACCACTCCTCTCAGATTTAAACAATGGTATTCACAGGCATAGGAAGAGACATTCAGCTGTTTGAACAGCTATTTCTGTTCACTTCTGAAGAGTGTCAAATCAGGTGCAGTCATGCCTACTGGCTAGGTGGTATAACAACCACTTAAGTCACACAAGCCATGGCCATCATCACATCTTCACATTGCATACTTCCTTGTAAAAGCACTAATAAATTTCATTCCAATGCTCTTTGAAACCACACCAGTTAAGAGAGTCATCTCATTCAGTATGAATTATTTTGTATTCAGCTGGACTCGAAATTCATCTGCTTTAATAGGTTCTTCATGACCTTCCCAAGTCTTGTTGCAGCTTGTCAGGAACTTCTTCCATGAGCATAGTCCATGGCAGCAGTTAGCATACTAAAATTTGCTGGCAGGTAAATTTATTATGACTGAAGCCTAGTCAGGCTCTGGCATCTGAGATCATGTCCAACTTAGGTGGGCAGAATTACTCAGATACTTGAAGCTACTGATACTATTCCTGCACAGGTACCTTCTTGAAATGGGGCCTCTATCACCTGTAAGGATGAGCAGCTGCTGAGTTGAAAAAAATATAAACAAACCCTCTGGTATGGAAATCTGTTTTAAATTCCCTACTCAGTGTCTAATACTGAACTAATTCTACCTATACTGCATTCACACATTCTGATTCTATTTCCTGTTAAATATAGTGTCTAAAAACTCAGTCAGGATTAGGATGGAAGTATATAAAGTAAATATATCTGGGAAAGAGAATTAATTTTAAATTGTAATGTTGTGTTGAAGAGTTAGTGATTACATTAGCATGAAGTCTGTGTGATTCATGATTATTCCTGCTATTTCTGATTTTTGCTTCAAATGGAATTGGGCTGATTGTGAAGAATGTTACTGAATTCTTCTGTTTGTTTAAAAAGGAAGATGGAATTTTTGAGGGATGTAGGTTGTTATCACCGTCATAGTGTTTGAGGGCGAGGAGCTAGAGAGCCTGAGAGATGCTTTCCCATAAATACAGTGTTCTTCAGGCACAAAGACTTGGGAGGGAAACAATTCCTTCTAATTAGGAAAGTAATTTTAAGCAGAAAAAGATGTAAAAGCTTAAGGACTGTTCTTGTCAGAGAGATGTTTCTGAGAAGAATTAGGGCAATAGAGGATTACTGTTTTGTTAAGCCTTTGATTGAGATCTCAGACTTTCATCAGTTCTGTAGCAATGCAAGCAAGAGATCTAAGGCTCAAACACATCTCCAGAAAAGAGATCTTGGAGAAAGAAAATAAAATAAAAAAAACCCTACAACCCAGACTAGGATTTAGCTTTTGGGTATTTATAACTCCCAGTTGAGAGCCAAGGAGAAGTTTTTCTGTCATCACCCTGTTACTTTTAAAAACAGAGGGGAAAAAAATTTTTTTTTTTTTTTTTTTGTNTTTTTTGAGAACTCAAAAAATAGTGTTAGTTATTTGAAAAATTCCAGACCAGAGCATGAATGATCCTTTAGAGGAAAAACTCCAGAGTTGTTGTTTAGAGGCTGCCCTGAGTGTAATCAAGATTAAAGCCTTTAATGAAGGCAAAGCTTGCTTATCTGATCAGATCCCAGCATAATGGTCTAGCATGTGATATTATTCTGTATAAGTTACATAACTTTTTGTTTAAGAGCATACTTTACCTTCAGCAGCACAAACAACATTTTTAACCTGTTGAGGTCCTTGAGAAATGCAAACAGATTTGAAGAAAAAAATTGAATATTTCTTAACAAAAGAAAATCAAGCCTTTCTGTGACTTGGTTAAGATGAAAGCAAGACAGGAAACTAATAAAGAGGATCAGAAAACCTGGAAATAAGTGTTGACAGGCTTGTGCACTAGCAGTTTAAAATCACATACTATTAAGCATTAGCTTTCTGCTTAAGTGTTTGCCCAGAAGATTGCCTTTCCCTAGTAAAGGCTAAAGATTACCCACAACTCATTTGTGTTTGCAGGTTTTCTGTGAGTGTGTGTGGGTACATCCTACCACTTACCAGCCACACTGCACTGAGGTCACAAGTCCCCTGCCTCATTAAAAGACAGTGAGCCAATTGAAAAACAACTCCCTTCTCCCTTGGTGCATCTGAACATATGGTGCAGGAGTAGTATGCTTAATTTTGAAACAGTCAGATCTGGGAAGAAGCTAAGCAGTTAGGCAAAAAGTAGGTAAAACTTTGGATATAGAGAGTCATATAGTTCTCCTGTTTTGATAATAGAATTGGTGGACTACAGCTTCAAGCTTTTTAGAGTTTCTCACCCACTGAGAAATAAAGATCAAAAGTTACAATATTAAAAGCTTTAGTGGAACAATAAAAACAGAAGCATGACCCTACTCCAATGTGGAAACGTCTCAGAGCTTCACAAAAATCATCAACAATATAAAGTGCTAGTGTACTCAGCATACTATCATGTAGGAACATTGTATCATCAGGGTGTTTGTTACTGTCAGAAAACATAATGACAGAAGAAAAGGTCCTTGCTTGACTCCTTATGTGTCTGATATAATGTGATCTAATATGTCACATTAAACAATTGTTTATAAGTTTCACAATACAGGCTTGTAACATTTGCCATTCCACAACTTACAGATGTAGTCCGAGTATGGGTGGTGCTGGTTGGTGTCATGCCATCAGTCTCACCTTTTGCATTGACATGAAAATGCGGTGCCAGTTCCTGCAGTTCGGACTGCTTTTTACCAAGACATTTTTTTTCCTTAATGTTTACATGTAAGAGTTAAACTTCTCACTAATCTGTTCATCCTTTTGCATAGGGAAGCTGCTACTGTATCTCGAGAATACTATCATTCTGTACAGCCTTTTCCAGGCTAAGGAACTGCTAGACTTTCAGTCAGCTTTAAAAAGAAAATAGTCACTGAAACTTTTATACTTGAATGCAGACCTTAAGAGTTTTGTTCAAAATGGTCCTCCAGAGAACACAGCGAAAACAGTATCTCTTGGGACAGCAATGGAGAAGCTTTCATCAGCATTGAGAAAGCAAATATTCATTGCTTCTGCAGCCAAGTAAATGCTCACTATTTTGTGGCACCCTATATTCAATCAAAATAAAATTAGTTTCGTTCCGCCCCTCCCCACCCCCAAAGCCACGTTCCCTGCTGAATATTAAATTGATTCTGGTTAACTGGAAAACAGTAAAGTTAGCCAACATGGAATGCAACTTCATTGGCAAATAAAAGGACACTCTTCTACTGCATCATGACATGGTCTCATACTGATGTAAATAGTGTAGTAGAATAGATAGCAGAAGTTTTCTGTCTGCGTAATGCTGTAAGTTCAAACTTTTGCATGAGGAAAAGGCCAAAACAGAATGTTTAAACCGTACTCCTTTAACTTTCCTTTCTGCGTCAGATATAGAAGGTAATTACTTTTTTGTTAAATTCTTAACTAACGAGCTGGAACAAGGTTTCGGAAAGCTCTTCCTACCGTATTTGCACAATGAAAGCATAATACCCAACAAGGAAGTGTTTCTGCAGCTGGAAGAAGGGAGAAAAGAAAAAGAGGTAGAATAGATGGAACAGATCTTTTTCTCCCTCTTCACCAGCTGTACAGAGTGCTGGGATGGAAAGAGTGTGCCACGTTCAGTTACTTCCTTCCATGACACACCAAGAAGCAGAGTAGCCAATTTTGTTATCCAGCTCCGTAACAGATGTGGTTTGAATTTCTGTGCACATGGGCATGAGCACATACGCAGACATAGGCGTAAGTATATGTACCCTGCTCATTTCCACATGCTCATAGTTGATTGAGAAGGCCTACCTGTAGCTTTTTCAGTCACCCACAGCCTGTAAGCAGTTCAAGCACAGCTCCAGAGCCAGGGTTATGCTTTGTCACCAGGAGCAGGGCTGTGATAATGCATGATTAGTCCAAATCCCTGAGAAGAAGTAAGGCAGCTGGGACTACTAAGCCTGGCATCACTGGATTGTAGTGATCAAGTTGCACACTGGAGTAGGGAGACACCTGGAAGCCATTTCCTGCTTGTGAACTGATCTCCCTCCCCCTTCCTCTCAAAGACAAGTATATGCAATGTGGCTTTGGGCCACAGTGAGATTTTTTGGATTTGTAATGTCAGGAAGGTTTGCTTTAAAGGCACAAATCCAGGTCTTTCCTTACATATAAAAATTCAAAAGGCCATTTTTTTTTTCCTCTCATGCCTTTTTTTATTTTCCCTCAATCTCTTCTGACTTCAAATTTTTCCAACTCTGAAAAAGTCTTTGCAATTTCATCTTGAAACTGACAAATGAATTTTAACAGACTAGGGACTGCTTAGGTACTGCCTTGAGCTTTCACACTGCCAATGCCAAAGCCCCTGATTGTTGCTTTTCAGCCATACCTCGCTAACATACAACAGGTTAAGATTTCCACACCCCACCACTCTTAAATACTTGAAGTTTCCTTGGCTGTGCAAAGTAAGCACGTATTTTGTCCATGAGAATGCCTTTGTATCTCTTTTGTCAGTTAGGTTTCTCTTGTGCATTGTAATTCTTGCCAGGAGACATCTCCTGACTGTTTTCTTCTTGTCTCTGGAAACATTTCATTTGGCAGAATGGTCTCTCTGTTTTAGCTATTGGGTAAGGTGTTGGTTCCCCCAAAATCAACAGAAACCACCAAATTCTAAGATGCCAGAATTTTTCAAAGACCAAATTGGTCTTTAAAACTGCTTAAGACTAGAAGCATATGATGCTTTGTCTGTTTGAAAATGCTCCAGCCTTTTCTTGATATTTTCTGTGGAACTGTTGGTCTTAGAAAAAGTAATAGCAGAGGTGAAACACTCTTGTATTTCTGACACAAGTTTATAAACAACCTCCAAATAATTAATTTTCTTTTTGCTAAAAGAAGTCTCAGTGTTCATATTGCCAAGTGTGAGGAAGCCAATAAAATGGTTTTGTGAAGTCTCATACAAAATGTCACTCATAAATATTCTTCAAGGTTTTGAGAAAATTACTTTTTACCTAAAGACATTTGTTTTAATGTACAATTCATTAGTATTACATTATTGTACTGTTGCAGTAGTTGCAAGATTTTAATAATTTTTTTTTCATCTCTTAACCAGTGATCTATAACTGCAAAGTCTGAATGTAGGCTTAGCCTCCAAGTCTTGCTAGGGAAGGTAGAACTTTATAGGAAAGTCACACTCTCACTCTTCAGAAATATAAATGGTAACATAAAGTATAAGTGGTCAAAGTACAGCAAGGGCTGGCTCCTGCCAAAGGAGCCAAACGCAATACTAGAGCCAGCATGGAAGAGGCCTCACCAGCCAGGGCCCTGTCGCACAACACCAGAGCAAGAGAAAAGGGGAGGCTCAGGGGAGGCAGCAGGGGTTAAGCAAAAATCCAAATACCAGCCAAGTTTGCAGTGGCAAGGCAGGTCCAACATCAAGGCAGGCAGGCAGTCTGCAGGTCAGGGTCAGTCCAGGAATCATCAGGCAGGACCATAGCAACAGGCAGAGCTGAAATGAAGCTGGGAAGTCAGCTCAGCTCATGATCTGATCAGCAGGGTCTGTAGCCAAGCACAGGCACACCTAAAACATAGCTCAGGCAGGGACTAAAATCCCAGGGCTGAGCTTAAATGGGCAGGGGTATGGGTGGAGGCCCCAGGTGAGGCTGGTCAGGGCCATTAAATCCTATTGGTGCACTCAGGCCCCCTGACACAAGTCAGTAGAACATCCAATCTCATGTTTTCATGCATAAGCAAGAAAAGGCGAGAATTATGATTGTGGTTTGACCTGTGCTGCATTTTCTGACCCCTGAGTGCCTGATTTCTCAAGCATGATATTACAGTAATGCTATGTCCACCCATAGTTTATATAAACACAGAGTTTGTTAAACAACTGACTTATGACGTGATACTTTTGCTTCCACTAATTCTAGACCATCTATGTACTAAAAAATTTGTAGACTTGGAAAGAAGATCTGATCTATTCAGTTCCTTCACTAAGTAGTTACAGATACTCCTGGAGTATTCTTCTGTATGTGCTTTGACATTTATATTTCATTCCTTTTTTCATTGTAATTAAGCATCTGTTGGATCCCAAGGCTTGGTGGATACTTCTGTACTTTCAAAATGTCTTCTTTGCTCTTCTTAAAACTTTAAAATTCTCTATTTATGTGCTGTTCAAATTATGAAAATTAATGCAAGGTTTTTTCCCAAGGCTTAGAGCTGCTATAGTGGAGTTTCAGGTCATCTGATTTCTGAGAGACAGTTTGGTCCATGTCCATGATAAGCAATGTTTTCTTTTTCATCTTTCCTAGCTGAGGTAATACATACTGCTATCTCATATTCTGGGGTACAGAGCAGGATGTCAGCATCATCGCAAGATGCGATTATAACAGGCACTCTGTACTTCTTGGAATAACTCCTGATCGGTGTGTAAAGTGTCTGGTTGACTAATTGTATCCCCCACTCTATAATTAACAAAATGCATGATTCTCCTGTTGGCAGAGAGAAGATTCAAAGCATACCGACTTCTACCAAGTTCTCACTGGGGAGGTTTGGGCAGAAAGGATCCATTTCAGTGCCTCACATAAAGGGATTTGATTCCAGCAGATTGTTTCAGTAGTTGCTGCAGCACAGTCATATGCTTCCCTAGTTCTGGCAGGCCAGGAGTAGAAGCAAAAGAGAAATAACAGGGTTTGTTCCAGGTGAAAAGAGTGAATATGTAAAAAGTTAAGAGCACCTGTGCTGGGTCAAACCAAAAGCCCATCTAGCTCAGTATCCTATTCTGAGCAGTGGTCAAGGGTGGGTGCCTTGCAAGAGGGAAATGCTTTTCAACTTTTCCTTGCAAAAATTATTTCCTCCACACCTCTTCTTCAGAGAATCACAGTGGGCAGGACAACTGCATAAAAGCTAGTAATTCATATTTTATGCAAGATAAAAGGCATCCAGATCTTGCTGATATAAACAAACAGCGTTGCTGGCTTCAGTGCCAGTTATCTTTGCTGAGGATTTTACCTAAAATTTTTACACAGAAAGAATGATCTAAATTTAGACATTACTCCAGTAGCCATATCAGACTTCATAATCTGTATACTTTTGATGTCTTCCAGCAGATCATAGCACTGCTCTGTTTCTAGTCTGACGTTTTGATTTTAATAACCTAATAGGAATTAAAATAGCAGGTGCATAGCAACACCTTTGTAGAATGAGGAGTGTTTGATGCTAATAAGCGTGTTTAGCCAAGACTTTGCTGAGCGTGGCTTTCATCTCAGCCTGTGCAATACATATATGATAAAAAACAATTAACCCCTTAGCTTCTGGCTAAAGAATTGTGAAAATCATGTGTAAAATATCAACCCAAAAATTGTAAGTCAGTGAAGTTATGGGAGATCATTAGGAAAAAAGGAAATATTCAGTGTGGTCACTTGAATAATACCACTGTACTCTGTATTTTTAATAATAATGCTATCAACATTGGAAAAGCTGGACATGGTCTGATAGTAGACTGATGCATCTAAAAGGAACCAAACACTACAGAGAAGGATTCCTGCCCAACATAAAAATGAAAGAAACATGTGGGCACGGACACAAGCAAACTGCATTTGGCATCTAGTGGAAAATTGAGGGGTCATTGAATGAAAGGGTTAATGAAGGGATTACAAGAATGAACTCCAGGCAGCCGGTGGATTCAATTCCCCTAGATTGTTGGGACAATGCAAAAGCTGCATATCTTTGTCTCTTGTAATTGCTTTGTTCATTACCCTCCTAAATCCCCAAAACAAACAACAAACAAGCAAGCCCTCCAGTCACACAGTCATAGTCTTGCTATTACAAAGGTTCCACTTGTAAAAAACATTCTTGTCTGCTTCTGTGCTTTTTAACATTTTATCCTCTTACCAGGTTGAAGGTCAATAGAACTCACAAAGAAAACATTGTAATTTGTTTCGCTAGCAAACTAGCACTTTACTGGAGACACATACTGTATCAGACTGTGATAGTGCAGGCTTCATGTTTAACCTGAGTCCAATTTAGAATTATGAAAAGACAGCTCAGTTGGACTCGATGATCTTAAGGGTCTTTTCCAACCTGAATGATTCTATGATTCTGTTATGGGTTTCTGCTACAACAGGTTCAATGTATCATTTTGTTTCTCTTCCAGCTTCTGGGGCAAACCCTATACACTCCAAATTTCTCTCACATGTTGTCAAATAGTGCAAATCTTTTTGCATTCCTCTCCAGAAGTTCAGCAGTGCTTTTGCTTTCCCCAGGCCTGCTGTGTAACTTTCTTCCCAACTCCAAAGCCAGTCATTCACCAGTCTGCATCCTCATCAAGCTGCAGCTTCAGCAGAGGGAAAGATGATGGTCTGGGTATCATTTGAGGCCTGGTAAGCTGCGTCTCATCCCACCTTTTCATCGTTCTACTCTCTTTTTGTATGGTGTCTGAAATGCAGCCACCCACCAGTACCAGCTACCAGCCATTTCAGAGATTAGTAGTCAAGTTCCTAATTTGTTCTTCAGTTTGTTCCCTTCTGCAGCCCTAAGGATCCTCCCACAGAACCTTTACAGTTAGACAAGCAAAGCCTACTGATGATCAGGACATGAAGTGGAGCACAAGGAAAAAACTCTGTCTGGGTCTTAGTCACTGAGATCGCTTTCTGGAGAATGAGTCCAGCATGGGAAGTTGTGCTGTCTAGATTGGGTCCAGCAGTGCAGACATCTTACATATAGTGGCAAGACTATAAATGGCAAGTTATCGAACTACTGCCTCAGAATAACTGTCACGGATCCTTTATGATGGAGAAATTTTCCAGAGATCAGTCAAATGTCTGTTAATTTTCATACCTCTCAGAAAACCAGCTCAATAAAGGAAGGAATGATTTAATGTCTAGGAATGGAGCAGGGAAGAGTGTTAATTATACCTGATAAAGTATCATTCTACCACAGGAAGAATATATAGAAGTATTTTTGTTCTTATCTTAAATTAACCAACACATGATATAAATTCCCTGCATCACTGAGGTTTCCAATCTTCCATGGCTTCAGTACTTGAACAACATTTCCTCTCTCTCATTCTGAATCATCAGACTCTGCACCTTCTGATAGGAAACACCAGCAAAACGGCAAAGCTTAAAGAGAAATCCAACCCACATGACAGAATGAGAGGGATTTCTAGAAGCTGCTTATTAAATTATGTTTCTTTAAAATATTGTTGGTCTCAGATATGACTTAATGTTAGAGGTATGATTGCGCTCGTTTTCAGCAAGGAAACAATTGCTTAAGTGAACACTTCCCCCAGAGTTTTCTTCTTTGGCAATAAGATGTCTTGATTTAGTTTCAGTTCGGATGAAGCTGTTAATAGGCTGCATGCAGAAGTGTCTGTTAATCTAGTAAATTCAAATGCACTGCATGCATATTTTACAAAACCTATGTATTTGAAGTCAGCGAGCTTAAACTGTACAGCATAATTAGAGGAATGAGTCTCAGGTTGCTTTGTCAAAATATTCTTTAATTGCTGGATTTTAGGATTATTGGATTGGGAGATTAGATGGGATGCCTAGAAATCTTAATTTGGAGCATCTGGTAAAGTAAGGCTTCTCATGAATCAGAGTTACAACTATAAACCTCACAGTTTGCATAAATTGCTGTAGTAATTGTTTAAAGATACTTTCATGCTAGGACAATAGGATGCTAATTGTGTTTTCTCTGACCTCCCTTGTTTTCTAACACTCTTTTTAATTTTAAGGAATTTATTAACTTTTCACCATGAGAATCAATTGCCAACTTTCATGTAGCCATGGGTGCTATAGTCACTCTGAGCATGGTCTGTGAATCACTAAGCTTCCTTACCCATATGTTACTAAAAGAATCCTGATACCGACCAGGCAGTCATTGCATGGCATTCACCTTGCAGTATGTGTTTATTACTTAATTATATTATGATCAGTAAGCACAGCTACATTTTTTTATGGTGTTCTTACATGTACAAGACATACTCTGTTGTAAAAGCATTCTGCTTTGCTTAAACAGTGTCTCTGAGTCCCAAAGAATGTGGTGGACTACAGGCTCTCCTCTTTTTTTCTCAGTGCAATAGCAGATTCACTAGCAAGTGCAGAGTCTTCACACGCAGCACACAGAAAGTTGTTCTGTCATTCTAGCTTATCTCACTTCAGGGGAGACTTAGTACTTTACTCCTAAAAGTTTCTGTGATAAAGATTTCTCCAGCTGCTGGTGCTCTCCCTGCTTGGTCCAACATGTCGCCTACCACACATATAGCTATGAAAACCACACGAGGGACTGTCTATATGCTGTATATATGTGTGTGTATGAGTAGAGAAGTAATGGCACAATGATAAATAGATTACTGAATAGGAAGGGAAACTTTGGGCCCTGGTTCAAATCCCTCTTAAGAAAAATGCTATGAAGTTGGTCATGTCAATATAAAGCAGAAATGTCTGGTAAATTCTGCTGGGGGTTCTGAACCTATAGGTTTAGAGTCCAGGTATTTCAAATGGGACAGTTAATGTAATAGTACTATGCTGCTCTTTCCTGAGATGGTTTCTTAAGTATTAGGAAGATGACTTTTAATTAGTATATTAAAGAGTTTCAAAAGTTATTACTAATACTCTGTCATCAAGTTTTGCGAAGCAAACAGAATAGGAATTCTGTTCACAAGCAATATGGAGACAGCTGTGCTAGCCATATTCCCAAGCCGTTAACAGAATAGTCATCAGCAGTTCAAAGCACCATATTCCCATATCTCTTAGTACTTGCACTGCTAAAGTGACAGCATCCAAAATAAAAGCCAAAACACTGAAGTGTCCCAGTATGATGAAGATCATGACTGTCTGAACAGAAGGATCAATATGGGAAGGTGTAAATCATATTCTTTTTTTCTGGGGTAAAAAAAAAAACACTTTGGTACAATTTTGGCATCTTTTAAAATCAACTGTTATTTTTGTCACT
>VYZW01037681.1:50912-66125 GCA_013401315.1 Balaeniceps rex
ATTCATTTTCTTCTCTGTATTCCTCCACAGTCTTAGGCCATGTGGCCACTATTGGTGAAATGAAAAACAGGTGCAGATCCATGAACAGATGGGAGACCAGCCCTGGCTGATCTCTGGAGGATAATACAGGGTTGTTTTCCAGCGAAGAGGATTCCAAAGAACCACAGAGGCAGCACTCCTGCCCTAAAACTGAAGCTGCTCTGCCTCACATTAAGTGTTATCTCCACCAGCCCAGCAAGTCGGAGTTTTGAGGCATGGTCTGTTGTCTGTCAGCAAAGGACACCGCCTTACTGACCTCTCAGACCTGCAATATTGACATCTCTGTTTTTCAGGCATGCCTATAAAAAGATCATAGAAGACTAATTGCAATTCCGTTCTTTGCAGTAACTGCAGCCAATGTTTCTAAGTTGCTGAAACATGAAATTTCTTCCCTTGAGTAGACAACTTTGGAATTTCTAACCCTCAAAAAATGCCATTAGTCATATGTAGAATCTTTCTCTGGGAAAATCACTAGTGGTATGGGACAAATCAGCCAGGTAAGATGAATAATATATTTGTTCTGGATCCATAAGGACAGATCTACTTTTGATTTCCAGTTCATGGAAAGCTGATGGCTTACTCCACAATACGTGGTTAAACAAAGAACTTGGACTGCTTTCTCACTGGGAGAATGATAGTAGATAACTAACAGGGCGATTGCCTGGTCCTAAGCACAGGACAGAGTGCTAGGATGCAAAGTACTTCCCTGCCTTGGGTGACCCACAGATATAGTCCCTGCATGGTACAAGACACGTTCTCCTTGTGTGTGTCGCCTGACACATCAGCCAAAGTATTAGAGAAGGCATGGCAATCCTCAGTTTCCACAGATCCACAGAGCACGTAACAAACCCAAGAGGATAGCACATGCAAGAGGACAGGGTATGTTTCATCTTAGATACTACTGGTTCCAGCCTTCTCATAGGTTTCTTGCTTCTTCCAAAAACACTTTTTTAGTGCTGTGTCTGAGAGAGATTAGTTGTCCTTGCTAAAGCTGCTTTTACAGCAAAAATGCATGTCCATTTGTGCCAAGAAACTCAAATAAGATCTGTTTCGTTAGACTCTATTTAAATTGGGTGCACAAAACCTGATTTGTAATAGAAGGCCAAAACCACACTGCTAACATACATGTATACTGCTCATGCTAAACTGGAAATCAAATTGGTTGGGAAAATCTATCTTATCCCAGTTTTAGTCAGGTTTTGAAGGAAAACATCCTCCACAGATGACACTAGTAGAATTTAACAGCAAAGACCACCCAGGACAATGGGAATCTCAAAATGCTTGGCCTGAGATTCTCCGATTTGTTCTTCTCAGCTTCATGCGTGTTCTTTGAGAGACAAAAAAAGAGCATTTCCTTCATTTTGAACTTGGATTTATCTTCCAGCTGAACATTCACGAAAGCAGCTGGCCCCAGAGGTGGAATGTTATAAAACCCCATTTGGAGCCAAGTATGTACGTTATGGAGGCAGTCGTGACACCACTTTATAGAGAACAGACAATGAGTTTTGGATCTCATAAGTACCTTTCCTCCCTGCAAATAAGTTCCCTTCCCCCACTCTTTTGGAAACATCTCAGTCTGTATTGGAAACAGAGGATGTAATTTATTTTTATCGCCTTCCCTGTCAAACTGGCCAACTGCCACAGGGTTCTGCTTTCAGATGTAGCAAGAGGCAGGAGAATCGCTACGAAGAACCATTCATTTCAGTGGCTCCTCCTCTGTTTCCTTATCTTACTTTGAGGCTACCTACTGTGCTATCTTATCACTCTTTCTAATCCTGCAAAACTTCTCTGCAACTCGACCTGTCCGCAGAAAGAGCTGACCTGCTTAGACCTCCCTGCTTCTCTACTCCTGCTTTCTTCCTCACAGAGCAAGTTGCTCCTTCCTTTGTTACTTTAGGACTCCTTTTTCACTGCCTCTCTTACCCCCTCACTCCTCCTTTTCCTAGCTCATTACATTGCATTACATTTCCTAGCTGTGTGGCCTCCTTGGGGTATGCTTAATTTCTCACTGTCCAGCCTGCCTTTTGATGTCTGCTGAAGAAGGATACATCTTCTTTTCCATCTCTTCACATGTGCCTATTAATTACTCTCTTCAGGGAGACTGTTTACTGACTATCACTCTGTTTACAGTTGAATACAGCTAAACATTTGGTCTTCACAGCTCCCCCTCTTCTACACCACCCACCCGGTTTCTTCCCAATTGTTGCAAAATAGATGTCTCCAAATCACTTTTATAAAGTCACAGATGCAACGTACTTACGTTTCCAGACCCAGTCTCCTGTTCTCAAACACTGTTTTTGCTTCACTTACAGAGAAGTAAAGAAAGACTTTATATTGGTATTTTTGTCTCCAGTTCTGTAATAAAAAAGAAGCAGTGAGGCTTAACAATTTGGCCTTTCTGTTGCACATATTCCTACCTTGAGTATTGTAGAAAACCCAGAAAGATCTGTAAGCATCAGACTTCTGACCTGTGAAGAAATAATATGAACTCAGTATGAAGTATAGAAGTATGCCCACTGCAATGAGAAGGACTATCCTATGCATAAACTGTGCATATGTCTTTATGGGATCAAGGGCCCCTGGGCAGAGGGAATTTTAGTAGGCGGGGGGGATAAAAATTACTCTAGCAAATGTGTAGAAAAGAATTATATGGTTATAATGCAGCAATTCAGATCTAAGATGAAAATTCCTTCAGATGTCCTTCTCATTCCATATGGAGCTTAAAATATTACAAAATAATATGAAATAAATTTAAAACAAATGTGGGCTAAATTATGTTTTTTTCCAATGAACAGATTATTGTCAATCTTTTGCCTTAAAACAGTATTTGGGAAAAGGAAGGAAGCAGATACCTCAAAGAGTTTAGGAACTGATTTATGACAAGGTGTATGAAGCTCACTGAGTGTGAGCATGAGCAGCAAAGAGTGAGAGGAAGGCTGTCAGTAAGAGGGTCATGCACTTGCACAGTTCAACAGCAGAACAGTCCGAATTCCCCAAACCATTTCATTCGTGCTTTGGCATGGCGTCCTTGTCCGTACAGTTAGAGATGGTTACACTTCACATGGGTAAGGTCGCCTGCTACTTTCCAATCTCAGCTCCTGTTTTTAGTGCCCATTATTTTACAGGTTTTAACCATGGGAACAAGTTTTCCATCCTGAGAATTTGGGCTGAAATCTTTTAAGATTTTCAGCAAAAATAACCCAGCCTTTCCAATAATTTGATTAAGAAGAACTGCTGGTTTGTGCATATTCCTTTTTTGTTACTGTTACTGAGGAATTTTACTGCCCATAAATTTACTGCTCACAAATTAGAATGGTAACGGAGTCTGATGTGTGTTTGCAGGTCCTTGCATCATGAATGTTCCTTTTCATTGAAAATTACCTAAAAAAGCTACTGGTTTAATAAGCATATGTTCAGTATAGGCTTATTAGATTTGGGTTGAATGAGACTTCCCATGTAATTACTCCTTCCAGCCCTCAAGGTGAGTGCAATGCTGCATGCCGGAACTGAGAAGAAGGACTCACTCTCTGTTCTCACGCTGAAGCAGTGAACCTGCACCACACTGGTCATTCCATTAGTTAATTAGCAGAGGCATGTACCTGGAAATTAAAAGTTTTAAGCTCGCTCATGACTGATACAATTTGGAGACCATATCTCATGCAGCAGAAACTGGAGGGGGGGTTGGGGCAGGGCAGGGTCAAGGGAGAAAGGAGGTCCAGGAAGACCTGTGGAAGCACGTACAGATGGCTCAGTTTACGTAGCCTTCCAGTTGAAAAGTCAACGGTTACAGAAACAGTGGAATTAACCAGTGTGTAGTTGTGGTTATTTTTCCTCAGTTATCCTGGATATGCAAAATATCCATACCAAAAAAACAGGCAGCAAAGCTTAACAGACACATGTCATTTTTGGTTTCATTCACACTCTCTTTCCTGATACCCCTGATACTCCTGTAAATGCAGAATCTGTTTTTATATCCAGAAAAACTTTATAATGAGAGCTTTATTGACACATTTGTTATACTTCTCTATAACAGGATAATGATGACCAGCTGGCTACAGATAATGACAAGCACTAATTTATATTGGGTTACTACCTTCCTATTCTGTAGGTTGTCAGGTTTTTTTTCATTTTTAGCATTCTTGCCCTCTTGTACTTGCATTTTATGACGCTCACATTTACTATTCTTGCATACTAAGAAAGGAATGAGCATTTAAAAAGCTTTATGTTTAATTACACTTTCAGCTATTAATTAGTCATGTAAACAAATTAAATGGACATTTAATTAAATGTTACCCTTTTAAAAGGGTAAACTGGAAGCAGAGCCCATCTACTTAAAACCGATATGGCGTGCATTTATCTAAATTAGTCAGGTAATGTTAGGGATTAATGTACTCTAGCTGGTACATTCATAATCAGATACATTAGCACTTATGTCTTTGTAGCATACAGAAGATCAGTTAAGATGTGAGCTCTCTTCTGCTATCTACTGTACAAATAGAACTTGAAGTGCACCTGCAATACTTACTTCCTTTGTCACCTTTAAAAGAAAGTATTGGGATACCCTCTTCAGCTTTTGCACGCGTGAACTGACCATTCTGATGACAATTCAAAACATGACCCCAAAATTTTCCCTACCTCATCATTTTATATTTATATATAGGAGATTTCTCTCCTATAGAGTGAGTTTTCAGTATTTTCAGATGGGGACTTTTCATTCTAGCACATCAAGGTTCTAGTCTGAGTGAACGAGGCTGATCCAGTAAATATCAAGCCCACAAATGCCCCAAAGAACTCATCTGATTTTGAAAGCAGTTATTTCAGTGGTCAGAGAAAATCATTTGGGAGTAGCCTGGAGTGCCTAATCTGGTTGTACAGCAAACAATTGGCTATTTGGTGTCTTTCCAACAAACAAACCAGGGCTAGTGATTAATCCTGCTTCTGTGATAAGCTAATGCTTCTGATACTCTTCATCTCTGCTCATTTATGGGTGCTGGGCAGTAAACTGCGGAGCGATACCCCTCAGACATCTCATTCTACCGATGAGTTTATAACCTTCTATTTGGAGAACTGATTTTTATAATGATTGCTACAGACTCATTCATGTTCATCAAATTTCTTCAGTTGTACTTGAATATAAAAGACTAACCTTCTACAATTCCACCACAAGTATTTCTTTTTCCTTTTTGCATCCTGGATAGAGATGATGTGCATTTAATGCAACATTGTGTGTCAGAACTTCCATGAGCATAAGGGACCGCTTAATTTACTTGTATATAAATAAGTAATCTAGCAAACTAGTAAATCAGTCTGTTCTGCCATTTCCAAGAGTCTTCCTTAGCCATTAAAATACAGTGAAGGGGGACAGAAAAAGTAGGGCCAAAAAGCCACGCTACCAGGTTAGCAAGACACTGTTGTGTTTATTTTGTACAAGAGTTTAATGTCATGTCCATTTACTTTGAATAATTTCCTCCTGGATTTTTTTTTAAAGAGCTGAATTGTTGAGTTTTCCAAAACAAATATAACTCAGTATGTTATTCAGAGCTCTGATGGAAAGAGAGAGTTCCAGCTACAGGATCTGCATAGGTTTCTCATGCTTTTCTGAAGTCCAGGACTAGCAGAGCTCTACGTCTAACACAGACTGAATTTTGAGTTATATTGTGAATTATTTTCTCATCTGTTCAATCACGTTTGGCAGAAGTTACTGTTCTGACTGATATAGTTTATATTTAATTCCTTTTGTCTCTGTACATTTAGGCAATACTGTTAAAAATACAGTGGATCTCTCCTGAAAATGAAACAGCCTTGGTATTCTTGTTTCTCTAGTTTACCTGAAATAACCAGAATTCCAAATATTTAGCTCAGCCATGGACTTTCTAACAGATCTGCCCTCCAGGATCAGTTAAGAATATTTTGAGAGAGATTTTTATCTCACTTTGTATTTGGTATAATTTTTTTAAGACTTTTTTTTTTTTTTAAAAATCAGTTTTTATTTAAGAGATGTTGTTAATTGCATCAAAACATTTGAAAAGTCAGGATTAGGAGAGAATTGACAGGGATACTGTTTACAACCCAGACAATTTGCAGTTTCGGAGCCTAAGGCCTGCTCTGTGTACTTTATGACCAATACAAACAATCCCAGGTGACTGCAACCAAACAGCTAAACTAGCTGAAGTCATACTGAACATGCACATGCAGTTGCTCACGATACCAGCTGAACAGTATATTCATGTCTTAACCAGGGAATAAACTCACAGTATTTTGCAATGGCATCCAGGTTGACAGCGGGATTAACTTCAGTAAAACAAACGATGTTTAAACAGTACAAAACACCCCCTGCAAATGGCACCTGACTTATCTGCTCTTTGACAGCAGAGACCCGAAGGGAAGAGAAGAAAGCATCGCAGCAGTCTCCTATTAGCACCAGTTTCCCACTTTCTGGGAAACTTTTGCCTCACTGCACTGGGCAGGTGAGCAGCAAGAAGGCAGGAGCTGGGCTGTGCCTCTCCCCAGGGATGCGATGGGCTGCAACCCTCCAGCCCTGCCTTAGTGACACCCGGCAACTAAGGTGGCTGCATTGTGGCTCTGAGCCCTGGCCACATCTTGTCTGCCCAGAGGCAGGAAGGTGTCAGCTTGCTTATTCACCCCTGTTGGACCTTCCTGAACTCCATTCTTGAAGTGCTGCCAGGCTTTAAAACTGGGACAAATTATTTCTTCCTTTTACAGGACATTTTAGTATCCACAGGTCAGGTATATTAGAAAGCATAAGGTATTAGTGTTAAAAACAAAAAGCAAAGTTTGCTATCCCATATCTAGGTTGTCTTTCACAGACTGTTGCATTTTATTTTTGTTCTGCCATGATTTCCAGGTGCTAACAGGGAAAACGTTAATGTTGATTAATTCTTGGGGAAATGTTAACTCTCATATAAAGAATCCAGAATCTTCTTTTTAACAGCATCTACTCAGTGCTGAAGGAAAAAAGATGGGAGTCCATTTTAAGCCTTTCCTAATGCTTTAGACTTGCAGAAAAGCTTTCCTACAATATTTCAAATGTTCATTCTAGCACACTGTATTTAACAAAGTTATCCCTGACATGCACCTCTTCCACACACAAAAAAAAAGCAAATGGAGAAAAAAGGAAATGTAAAAAAAACCCCAAAAAACAAACGAGGATGGAGGACTTGTGGTCAGAAAGTATATGCAAACAGGACAGCAGAAGAGTGGTAAAGGAAAGATGAAGGGGAAAGTGGAAAGTCATTTTTACTCTCTGAAAAAAGTGACAAACTTGTAGTAGGTGTCATTCAGAAGAGGGGAGAGGAGTGATGACGGATGCTCAAAGGCTTGATTTAGCATTATTACTAGAGTAAGTTAGAATTGAGAATGCGTGCTGGGCAAGGCACCAGGGCACCTCTTCCACAGCTACTGCTGGGGACATACTAAAAGACATACTTACATGGCTGAGTCTCACCTCCCATATTTGGCCAGACCACGTTAGAGATTTGCCTGTGGCAAAAGCGCCATTGCATTAGAAAAACTTGCATGTATATGCACACTGACAAGTCTTTTACAATGTAAAATAGATCTCAACATACTCATTAGATTTTCTAAGGCTACAAAGGACAGTAACAAGAGTTGGAAACAACGCAGTACACAGCAGCCATACCGACTGACATACACCACGTTCAGTTAAACATCGTAACTTTATATATAGTATCTCTATTTGCTTTTGTCTTTGATGTGCTTTTCCCAGGGCTATTTATTTAGAGAAGAGTTAGAAAAACTCAAGCTTCTACAAAGTCTGCTTGTTACTTGAGGTTTTTGGCTTAAACAGTTGTGGACTAGGAACTGTGTGAAGATTTCACCACTGTCTGCGTACGCCTTGGACATTGTACACTTCCTTTTGTTTGCACTTGCAGAAAGAAAAATTGTAGAACAAACATGTGAAAATTTTAGTTTCAAGCTTAAGCGACAGACACTTTTTTTCGTAAAACCTACGTAGATGCATCAGAAGTAACTCAGCACTGAACTTCAACACACAAAAGGGGCTTAGATCCTAGCAACCTATCTTAAGGACAGGCAAAGTAAAGGAACAAGATGCAGCAGGAGGCACAAGCCTGCAGCATCAGCTTCTGCTCCCAGCTTCCTGCTTGCCTGCGCAATCCCCTTTCTGCGCAGCAGCAAATGCAGGTTAGGTCCTGCTCCTCCTCAGCTGGCTGGCAATTGCTGCACTGGCTTCACAGGGAGTAGCCACAAGACTTCTTGTGCCTGCAACTCACGCTGGGCACCTTGAGAACGTATGTTAGGTTTTATTCAGATAAAAGGCGGAAGCTGGTTTTGCCGGTGTTTTTCAAGCGACACATTACCTACGAGGAGAGAGAAATTTAAAAAACTCACTGATTTACCATGTTAAAAAAAGATGGCACATTTATTGCTACATAAATGTTATATACATAGTGTTTTCTGTTACATTGACAGAAATTTTTTTGAACTTCTTGCTGCTGGTTGGAAAGGTTTATCAGCAATACCTTGAAATTTGACACAGGGTACAAATCTGCAATAAACCAACAATGGAAACTGGAGAACAAGATGAGAAGCAATTCATCTCGGACAATTAGCTCTTACAATACTCCATAGGTACTACACGGTATGCTAGAACCCTACTATGGTCTTACAATGCTATTGTAAATTTCTGATATTAATGAACAGGTTATGGTAAATAACCCTACATTTTTACTACCTAATATAGTAAAATAAAGTAAGAAACTTTTTACTGAAAACTTTTTCGATTTCAAAAATCTAGAAAGAGTAATATTTAGAATTCAAGAAATTTTCTTACAAGATTATTGTATAAAAGACTAGCTACAGTGAAAAATAAGCCAAATGTTTTTTTCTTTCTATTTTATGAAGGAAAGCTTCTGGGCATACTGCAAAGTCTAATATAGCCAAAAAGACAACAAGCTTAGAAGGAAAAAGGCCAGGCAGTGGCACGTGATCACTTTCACACGTCATAAGCAACAAATCTGTTTAGCTGATAAACACTGAAATGAAGAACAAGGCCACAGATATAATCAGGTGTATTGGATGATATATGCAAATTAAAGTAATAGAAATGAGTCCACTAATTCCACGAACTGTTTTGTTAGGAACGATCCAAAACATGACCTTAAATTCATTAGTTTATTTTAACAATCCATCTTTTGTTCTTTCAAATCAAAGGACTTCATAAAAATTTTCGTTTTGTTCCTGTTTTGCGTGCGAACCAATTGCCAGTGATGAAAGATGCACTATACAAACGACAGATCAGACAACCTTGGCTTAGGAAATTTCCTCCCATGGTCATTGCAGTGGAAGACAGTTTCCATGGAAGTTCAAAGGGATTTTAACCATTTCAGCACATCTGTGACGAAGGAATACTTACGGACACTGTTCTGGTGGAGAAACATTTAAAGGTTTAATGCTAATATGGGTTGGGAGGGGGTCATTTCTTTGCATTTGATTCACATGGGGGTTTTTTCTCCACTGACAAGCCATACAAAAATGACAAGATAATGAATGTATACAGTAAGGAAAAACTGGTGACCATTGCTCTTATATTCCATTATGTAAGTAAGCCCACCTTGCTGGTGGTTATAGCATCACACTACCTGCCACGGTGAATTCAGGATTTTACTATTCACCGAAATTACAGCCTGAAAAAAATCTCCTTTGTATTTTAATGCATTTTGTGCTTACATACAGCTAACACTTTACATGTACTATATGTAGTACTTACTGCTCGGAAAACAAAGCAACTCTAACAAAGTAGATTCTCCCCACCCAATTTACACTTCACGTTACAAGCTTTACTATGAAGCCTAGAAGCCTAAAAAGGTTTTGTTTATAATTAGGAAAAAAAAAAATGTTTGAGGAAAGTCTGAGGGAAAATAAAAATCACTTTTTAAAGCCAAGAAATGTTATGGTCACAGTATTGCTCCTGCCTGCAGCCTTCATGAGGCCTCTTACTGGCTTGAAGCATGGAGCTCCGCATGGAAGGGTAACTGTGCCCATAACTGTTCAGATTACCAGAGACCAAAAACAACATAAAAAAGCTATACCAAGGAATAGTTTCCTATTGCATGGAAAACACTAGTCATATGGCAAAAGGAGAGGAAAGGACGACAAAAGCCTTTTCCCTTCCTTTTTTAAGACACTAATAGGTATGCTGGGAATGCTACGGGTCGACGGTTGTCACTGCTTTGTTCTCTGAATGTGAACAGCTTTAGTAAATGCTGGCATCCAGCTGAAATTTTATCAGCTTTTAACATGTTAACTTTTCCCTTTATATGTAGACCTTTACAGTTCCATAACAATAAATAAAATTTGTAGTTACAATGCATTTGTCAATTCAGTTTAGGCACAAGGCAACTTCCACAATGAGTGGAGAGATCACAACAGTCTCTGATTGTGCAGAAGCGACACACTGCTTGCAACAGAATGATATGTTCAGAGTATTTCACGGGCTGAAGTTCTATCTGAAGATCTTGTATCTTCAATCCTGATGCAGGTGTTGACCAGTAGCTTTGATCATAAGATTGCATTTGGGTTTCTTGCTTCAAGTGTTTTCTCCTGTCAGGTTTGTGTCTTCATATAATGTTAGTTGTCTGTGTCCTTGTGAAGAAAGGTCACCTTCTGTGTATCCTACCAATAATTCTGGAATTCTAGAAAAAAATTTGGGAGGAGAAAGGGGTATTAGCAGAAGAATCAATAAGAAGCATAATACCAACACTAGAGAACTACTTTAAACTGTATCTTATTGCATTTTCAGTCAGTTAAGTGCAAGAGAAAAATCACATTGAGAGGCCTCGAAATCCTTCTTCCCAGAGACATCCATATTGAGTATGATATATCGAACAGTTTGCTCTCAGGCACATGCATTTTGTACTCTCTGGATATGGGAGAAAGAATGATCTGCAAATCTCACACCTTTGATTTGTGTTTGACTTTGTTCCCTAAAATAAGCAGGAGATAGTACCTAATTTAGTCACTGCTGTTGACACGGCATTGCCGTGTACCTAATGAGCCTGTACAGCCTCCTCATGTCAACGTCATGCTTTAGTCACCTTACAAAGTTAACAGCAATAAGCTACTAAAAAAAGCAAAGATACAGTAAACTTTTGAAAGTGGTTCATTGTATTAATATGGCAAGAACAGACTATCAGCTCTGCTGTAAATGAAGAATTACCTGACAATTTAGAAGTAGCCTACTGCTCTAGTATGAAATAAAACAAATTAAAGAAATTCAAAGCACCTTGTTTTCCTAAGGAGAAAACCTATTTCGTTTATGAAGAAAGAAGCTGCCTATAAGGGATGGGGAAAAAGTACTGACTTGAATAAGGCTCGGTTTAAATGCCATTTTGCTGGCAAGATGCATACCTTTACCTTAAGCTAAAATAGAAGCAAAACAGTCTATATACACAACAACAAAAGGCCTCCCAAGCCAAAAAATTTAGTAAAGTTACGGATTAAAATAAGGGCATTGAACCCGATCTCTTACTCTTTTTGAAAGTGGCGACAGTTTTACTGTTTTAAAGCCATGGAATACCTAGAATTTTTTCTTTTCAAAATCAAGTTTTTCCCAATTATTTAAAAAACCCAACCAACCAACAACACGCAATAAAACCAAGATACTAATATTCCTGTAAGGCCTCCCCATTGGCAGGCTTTAAATCGGACTACCTGGGGCTTTTGGAAACACTAACTTACCTTGCAAAGCTGAAACCATTACTTTTTAAATCTTAACTATCTTCACTGATACAGATTGTGAATTAACATAGTTAGCCATCTCTGTTGGGCAAATGATACGAGTTAGAATGACTGGCCTTAAGACAGACAGCCAGTCTCTTTGACATGAGAAGTCGCTCTAACTGTTTGTATTGGCACTGGGAAACAATACGTGGATTTTTAAATGAACTAACGTGATAGATAGACCATTTAAAGATGAGTAATTCATCCCTATTATGTGTGGCTTATCTAGCAAGCTGTTAACTATTCCTCTGATGTCATGCCAAGAAGGCCACCCGAGCCACGAGATGTAGCCATTGGCTACAATGCATGGAAATGAAGAGACTTTAAGGACGATTTCTTGGCAATTTGTTTTATTATGAAACTAAACAAATCTGCACGTTTTTGCTTATGCTCAGAGATGTGAAGGTACTTAGCAGGATAAAGAAGTTTGGTGCTAGTGGCAGCTCGGTAATGAAGAATAAACATACCTAAGTCTCCCTCATTTTAGCCGATAAAAACCAAGAGCCCCTCCCCTCTAGGCATGAGACGCACCTGGCTGGTGTTCACATATGACCCATAGGGTTGGTAGTTTCACTCAGGCCAGGGTGGCTTCCTGGGTGTGGTGTTGGCGGCTCTGCCGATACGGCAGAAACTTTTTCTTCTTCCCTTCTCTTAAGGCAGGCTGCTTTAGGGTTTAGGTTTCGTTCTGTAACAGAAAAATGATTCCATTGATACCAAAAGAATATCAATACATTAACCACTGTAGTAGAAATAGCTATGCAGCTTCCCTCTTCTAACTACTTACGTCCCACTGTTAAAATGCAGGTGTCTAAAGCTGCAGACAAGCACTACTGAAAATCCTAACAGGCATCTCCTAAACTGGTATATTTTTTTAAAAAAAACCCAAGCTTTACTAGCTGCCTACATTCACCTTCAAAAAACTTTAAAAAAGCACCTCCCTTGTCACCAGAAGTTGCTAAAGTGCAAAATGAGAACTGTCTGTAATTTCCAAAGTAATAAAACACTGTGTTTTGTTGGTGTGTTGAAGTCATACCAACCTTACCGACATCACACTAGTTTTAGTAATGTTACTGCTTCGTTCTTCACCTTAAGTATTAGCCTGCTGTTAGAACAGGGGAGGTAGAATGTCCTAAGTCAATAGTTCTCTTCAGACCCTCAAGTCTGTGAAATCATCTTGTGCCCATCTTGCTTAAATCAAAAGAATATGATGACGGTCATGCAGAGCAGAAGGACTATTTTTTTTTTTTAAACCATATTTCCTCTCACATAGAAGTCAGTACTTTATAACAGCCAGTTGTGGACTAGCTGTCAAGATATTTCCATCAGTATGTTTCCACTTCCCCAATTAGCTTCGATAGATGTAGATTTGCATCTAGTTTTCAAATAATGACAGTTTCTAAAAGTCAACTGTTTCTGTTCTTCAAAATGGCTTTTCATGAATCAAAATACAAAAGATGTAAATCGCAATGGCCAGAAAGACACACAAAAGGTATGTAATATATTCCACCAGCACATGTTGAATTTAATCAACGTTTTGAGGTATTTTTCTAGCTGTCAGTGAATTCGCTTTTGCAGTTTAAGATTGCAGATACAATTTTAACTGTAAGGAGGCTGCCAAAACTGAACAGACAGCACAAGCCCTTCTCTTGCATGGCACAGGCACCCCTCTAGTAACTGCGGTTTGCTGACCCTTGTGCATTTCGCAAGGGGTAGAATCTAGCTAATCTGACAGAGGCAATTTTGGACGGACCTGCTAATTCTGCTTTCGCCCAAGTCGTTATGAACAGCCTCCTACTGCATTTCCTAAGGATGAGCACTCCCAAAGAGTCTACTAGGGAAAAAAACCAAACAAACCTGCTAACTTTCCTTAATCAGTTTTCTTTGTTTAAATGTGGCTCGCCTTGAAGTTTCAAAGAAGATTTAATTACGTGGAAAATTTGAAAGGAAGTTAATTTACAGTGATTTAGGAACAGAGACAAAAATGCTAGCCTACAGTTAGAGCTTAAAATCTGAAATGTTTCATTTTGAATAGCACCAATCACAAAATGAGAAGCTTCATTACCAGCAGAGAGAGGAAATTCTTTATGCAATTATATAATGCACTGGTGAAAGCTCCTCTGGGCGCCACACGAAGCACCGGTCACTCACTTTCAGGAACAGGTGCAAAGAAAGACGGGCGAGATAAAATGGGGAACACAGCCTCTCTCACAAGAGGCACGGCGTGCTTGTGATAGGGGCACGGCGTGCTTGTGATAGGCTTCCTCACATGCACAGAGAGTAGGTGGTGAGAGGCAAACGTGAGGAAGGAGAAGCTCTCCGTTTACACTGCCTGTAGAATAGGTCCAATTTAACTGTAAGTACATTTAGAAAAAGATTTCTACCAGAGACATAAGGTTCAGAAGCAACCTCTGAGCAAGGCAGAAGTGACGTTATTAATTTTCACACAGAGCTTTCTGTGGATTACAGAATCTGTGAGAGCAGGGAGATGGACTTGATGGTTTTTAAGCATTTAAAAAACATGCTTGATTAATGGTATTCTGACTACTTCATAATATTCTACCTTATCTTCCAGACTGGCAAACATTTTCAGACCAAAACAATTCCCAAGATCAAAGTCTCAGAGATGCTAAAGCAGGGCTCTACCATGGTACTAGCTGGTGTCTCATCTGCAGAGTAACTAGTTGCTCTACACGCCTTGGAAGAACTCTGACCGAAGACAGCGCATTTCTTTATTAAAAACTGGGTCAGTAAAACTCTGCCTGAAAACAGCATCTCATCCTTACTAGAAAGTACATAAGCTTGCATCAAGGTATTCGCTTTGTCACTTTCAATAAACTTTTAACAATTGCTTTGATCTCCTGTGCAAAATGCAAGCAACAAATTTGGAAATGGAAGTAAAAACAAGGTACACAAAACCAAAACATTTACATCATTCAGTGACATCAGTGATTCAAAAATGTAGCATGCTAAGCAAATCTGACCAGTGACATCATCCATGTCTGAAAGACTTTTCTAGTCACTTGATGCACTTCCATCAGTGAGGCACCAAGGAAGATGGTTATTCACTAGTCCAAACCATCAAAAGATGAGGACGCTCACCCATTGAAGTGCCAGCTACATAGCCTAGACTAGACTATTCCAGTTGGAAGGGACCTATAGCGATCACCTAGTCCAACTGTCTGACTGATTGGGGGCTGACCAAAAGTTAAAGCGTGGTGCCTCAGAACTTTAACACGTCTTTGACACGGGGTGAAAGGGAGACTAAAAGTCAACTGCAGCTTCACCAACACATGAGAACACAACAGTTGAAGAACTAAATGTGATTCCTAGAACAATCTTTCCTTAAGAGAGTGAACTGCACCAAGAATTCTTCCTTCTGCACCTACGAATAGG
>VYZW01037681.1:66195-77697 GCA_013401315.1 Balaeniceps rex
TTATTTCTTTCCTGAAAAAATTTAAAGGAATTGGGGAAAGAAAATACACACAAAACCAGCCCTGATTCAATTAAAGTAGGGGTAGGCTTCCTTCCTCCTCCCCAGTATATGTTTAATGCAAAAACCTAAGTAAATGCAGTTAAATTCACTGCATTTTAATATTTCAGTTACGTGGGGTTCATCTTAAAACAGATCTCTTATTTTTGCTAAAACTTCGGTACTACGAAATAAGTGCTTGTTGCAATATAAAGCAAGATATGTCTATTTTAATTTATCAATTTACCTTGAAAACATAGGTGAAGAGATAGCTAATTGCACAGGAAAAAAACCCAGAAAGACTAAAGCAGAAACCCNTGTTCCATGAACAAAGCTACCACGCAAATGGCCACAGCACGATGACGGGCTACTGACCTCTCACTTGCTGCTCTAGACTGAGGATGACTGCCACAGCCTGGTGAAGAATAAGCAGTTTCGTCTGTGGTTTCTCACTCTTCAGATGAAGCTGACACATACGACCAAGTTCTTTAAATGCCTCATTAATATCTCGTACACGCAAACGCTCTCTAGCGTTATTTGCCATTCTCCTCTCCTTTTCTCTTTCTATTTTCTGCTCTGGGTTTAAATCCTCATCTTCATTAGTACTGCTGCAAAAAGGTATAAATGAAAGTATATTGAAATATCACTGGTATTTCAAACATGTGATCCTGCCGCTGGTTCAAAATTTTCAGTTGATGAAATTAAACTTCTTCCCACTGAATCTATTTCCTATTGAAGCATACTTAGATAACTAAGAAAGTGTTAGATATTGATGCTTAAGTATTCAAGGTAATTCTTGCTGTTCCTGAAAATAAATCTTAAATGGTTTCTGCCTGAAGAATATCCACAGAATATTGTCTACAGATGGTAAACACCTCTAGGAAGAGTAGTGCCAACGCGCTGCCCCTTGAAGCAAAAGATGTACCCAAACTACCACTTCACTGAATTACTGATGAATGTTCAAATAGTTAAGAGATAACTCAGCCATCTCGTCAGGTGAAGAGTAAGTCATTTTCAGCAAATAGTTTTTGCTAGTTTCCAATATATCTGCTTATATAAAAAGGTGTTTGAGTAATTTTCAATTTAAAGTGCTTATTAAAAAGTTTTAGTTTTATTAAAGACCTTCCTGGCCAATTTTAGAACTATTTTTTCTTCTAATACCCAGTGTAGAACTAAACAGTTATATTTAGAATTCTTGTATCACTTCAAATGATAATATTAAGTTGCATAGCCTTTTTTTTTTAATATAGGACTGTCCAATTAAGTCTAAAACTATGCAAAACCTCTGCTCTACTAGAATTAATATACTAAAATGCCATTAGACACATGTGATGATACAAACTCTGCTGCCTGTGGTTGCAAAATTCTGATTGTTTACTGTTATCTTAAATTTCAACACTTATGTCAGGCCTATCAGGCAGATCCAGAAGCATTTTACCCGGTGTCAACTCCAGGTTTTTTGTCTGTGGCTTGGGAAGGGAAGAGGTGTTTTAAAAGGATATTTTCCTGTCGTATTATCCCCAGCCTCCAGGTTATCAGGCTGCTGCTCTCCATCACCACCGGCTCACGCTTAGAAGCACAGCCCTGGCCCAGGTACAAAGTATCACAATTCTAACACTCTCCCATCCTCTATGCCAGGCAGGGCCCTCAAATCTTTCACTACTTATCTGTACAGGCAGATATTAGGCAAGGCACTAACGTAAGGGAATGTGTAATTTTCAGGTAATTTTCCCAGAAAATCCTCTGTCTTGTATTCAAATAGATACAAATACTGTAAACTATTTATCTATTTCAGCTGCCTATTAACATATGCACTGAGGTAACGCAAAAGCCTTGAAATAAATTTATCAAACTTAAGGACAACATGCTACCGAGCATTAACAGAGCACAAATTCTCTAGGTCATGTCAGCAACCTACCTTGTTCTGCCTCTAGATGAGACCTTGATATCCTTCTGGGAGGACTCATCATCTGATTTCATGTCATCCGATGAGGGAGGTTCATGTATATTTTCATCCTTCTCCTTATGTTCAGACTTGATTTCTGTTGGACCTATAGCCACAGACTGGCTCTGCAAGCCACCTGACAATGCTGCAAGCAAGCAGAGACCAGTATGAGTATCACAGGAGTGAAACAGTTAAGAGAATCTCAAGCAGATCTTGTCGATGGGAGGCCAGGCCCGAGCAGAAGTCTGGGAAGACAACAGGAGGAGCAACCCTCTGGCAACAGAAACAAGAGAAATCCTGGTAATGCTGCTGTACTTGGACATGTGTGACGGGTTGTAAAGGGATGATAATTCATAGAGCAGCTTGATCAGTAACAGCTTAATCTAAGAAGGACACTGCTGAAGACAAAAGGATGTTCAACAAAGTAAGGAAATTTGCACCTCATGTCTGGGCTGCAAATCTAAGGGCAGAGCTGCACTGACATTGAGGCTGGGGCTTAGGCCAAATGTGCAACACACACATCCCTAAATGGTGCAAGCATGCCAATGAATAAGCTGACTTCTGTTTTCTATAGCTAGCTTCTTTTAGGTGAAAAATTGAGGGAACTGTAAACACTTGTGTGGAACGACTTCCTTTTATTGGCTAGACTGAAATCTGGCCTCAGCTCACTCTGCAACCCTCCTGGCCGGTTCAGAAATGGCTGCAGTGCTGGAAATGGCATTATGGCTCCTTAAGCCGGAAGAATACATCTGTAATGCAGTCTTCTGCTGAAGCTATACTAGGACAAGTCTGACACAGGGACGCCCTTAAAATTGTTGCAGGAATCCCTGTGCAGTGGTGGTTTATAGGATTTATCATGAATTTTTATTTCTCAACATTATCTATGTCCCTATCCCCTGTGTTGCTGCAAATTGACCAAGACCTACAGCCTCACTGGCTCTGGATTATTGCAGACCCTGTTCAGCGTTTAGTATTGCTGGAAGGTTACCTCTGTAGCTTTCTTGTGTTTTATGATTTAGTTCTGTGCTCTGAGCAGAAACCGTACTGGGAAGAACTGAATGGTTGCTGTTGAGGCTGACACTTTCTTCCCGATGAGTCCCAACCTAAAGCAAAGCAAAGCAAACATTTCTATTAAAGATGTGACTCAAAGAAATAGTCCAAAAATAGAAGTTTAAAAGACTTAAAGTATTTGCTGGATTAGAGACCCGAGTTAAAGTTCTAGCTTAGTAAAGGAACGATTTAGTTGAAAGACGCTGTTGCACTAAACCACTTGATTACACTACGCTGGATTAAGCTGTGTTTCAAGCAGTGACCAACACCTGTTTGGAACAACGTAGCAACCTACCAAAAATTTTTTTCCATATTTTCCCACAGAACACTAGTGAATTTTCTCCTTGATTTACACCCGAAGGGTGTAAGATCTGATTACCGTTTGATTGCTTTAAACTAATACAACTATCAACTCTAGTACTTATAACATTTTGATCCTTAAAAGAAAATCATGGGGAATAATGCTCTTTACCACATGTGAAAGGTGTGTATACTGCCCTACACTCATGTATACAGATACATACAAACACGTACTTGTAAAACATACAAATAACATCTCACTTCTTGTTGATGGAAACAGGATTAAGAAAGAACTGAGTCCAATATTAAAATATTACTTTATTCACTTTAATAATGCTCTCTCACTTTCCTCCTTTCTCAGCTAAATACATTTAGTTTAGTCCCATTACAGAATCTTATCATATGAAAATAATCCAGGCACCTAACTATTCTTACCACCTCTCTCAGTATTTGCTAATCTGCTCCTTCATAATACATCACGATTAAATTTCTAAGCAGCAAGCATTGAGATGAAAAGTCTTTAAAAAATTCTGATTTTGCATAAACTTGAATTAACAATAATTACACAAGACAGCTATGAGTGCACATACCTAGCCTGAAGATGCAAACTCATTAAAAAACTGCTGCTCAATACAGAATACTGTTATCAATGCAAACCTCTATAAAAAAGGAATATTCTTTTGTTTGAAAAAGGAAGAGGTAAAGACACACTGCCAGTATTTAAATAATTTGGAACGTGGACCATTTAAAGCTTTTGATTCCTAAAGAGACAAAAGTCCTTTAAATATTTGTACTATAACCAACATAATACAACTAAACAGTTAAAAAAATGAACAAAGATGAGGGATTCTACTATTATTTGTATAGTTAGAAAAATTGGCTACAGATGAAGCTTTTTATTGGAACAGTAGCAAACATGTCAACTAGAAGATTAAGCCTTTAATTAAATAGGTTTATTGCCTGGAGTTACACATGAGAACCACTGTTTTTCAATAAATCCTTCAATCCTAGTAAACCGCTGAGCTTTGAATCCCTCTTGAGTAATTAATGCAGCTTTTACCTTTCATGTCTTATTATGGGTTTTACCCAGAGAGAGATAAATACCCTTATGCAAGTTTATCCTTTGTTTAATATACACTCGTTCCTGTAAGCTAACACACAGGAACAAGAAAGGAAAGGGGGGGACACCCCCTCACCCCGACAACCCACAACTAGTATCAGGTCATTCTGGGCTGCTATTTCTATCTATTGTTCTGCAGAAAATCTCCTCTTGTATACTGCAGAATATCTGTTGCTATTTAAAGTGTATTTTATCTTCCTTTGCGTGTAATAGGCTTTGTCTGTGAGAAGTTCTGCCTCAGATACAGACATCTCAGCTCTTGCAAGTGTCATGCATTCACTGGGAGTAAGGAGCGGAGCCCGGGTCTTTCAGCCTACGAGACAAAACTCTGCACAATGGGAATGTGAAACTCATTCTCCACACTGAACTTCCAAAAACGAGTCTTTCCCTAACTGCCCCACAGGTTGTGTGTTTTATTTTATTCTTCTGGTCATGCTTAGTCCTAACACATGAGGGTGCTTTTATTCAAGCTACAGACTATTAATCACTACAGGGCCAGGTTTGTTCCAAACACTTCTTAAAAAAGGGAAAAATTTCTTAAAGCTGTGTACAAACGTAGCAGCTGCCAGAACCCTGGCAACTTTCAAATCTAGAGCTAATTTAAAAGTGATAGATGAGCAAATCAGTTGTGATAAAGGCAGAAAATAGGTTAGAAATAAAAACTGAATTCAAGCCCGTGTTACGGTCCTTTGAAACAGGCTTACAAATTCAAAGCATACAATTTAGATAAACAAGATTTATACAGAAATCTTAAGAGCTGAAGTGTAACAAAACTGAGCACAACATGAATTCTTATCTCTGATCTATGATGTACTAGAAAATCCAAACAGGCAAACAAAAAGTCCCCAAACCAAGAGACTGGCTGAAAGTCACTGTATCCCACACGAAGGCTGTTATGTTTCCATAAGCACAACTTATCAGCAACTGCTTCAAGGTACCAAATTGGATCTTTAGTATCTTAAACACCGAGTTTAGAAAATTTGGTTTGCTTTTCTTTCCCTGGACTGCCACTTCACAGAAAAAGAGGCTCTCCCCATCTGCATGTCAACGGAGCGCAACCTTGGGCTTCCTTTAAGTCTTAAAGGCATTTTATACCATCAGCTCCGACGCCTTCACAACAAACGAGCTTGCGACATGCTTTATTGCTATTATTGAGAACTAATTCTCAGGCAAATGATTTCCTAGCGCTAAGGGTGGCTGGGGCGGTCCATGTCCAGCTCCAGGGGCAGAGGCCTCCTTCCGGCCCCGCAGCCTCTCCTCGGGCTGCCTCCCGGTCAGCCTCTGCTACAAACACCCCCGTTACGAGAACACTCGTGAAATACCCGCAGAGTGTGCGGGCGCGGCGCGGCACGCCACGCCCCCGGCCGCCTCCCCGCCCGGCCCGGGCAGGAGCTGCCGCCGCAGCCGGCACTATTTCAGTACAATGACGTCAGCAGCACGCCCTCTGCAACCCGAGCCCCCCCCGACCGCTTCTCTCGCGCTTCCCGGCGAATTCCGCTCCCCCGGCCCCCGCCCGGGGCACCCGCCGCGGGGCGGGGCTTGGTGCCTGTATTAGCATAGGGCGGGGCGCCCGGGCCCCGCCCGCCCCCACCCTCACCCCGGCCTGCCGTCGGCCCACCCTGGGGCGGTTCTTCCAATGCGTCTTATTAAAACCCACGTTACCCGTTATAATTCTAGTATTCCGCAAACAAGGGCTCGCAGGATTTAGTTTTGTAAGCAAACAAACTTGGAGTTCATCCCCTCTTTCCTGAGCTGACGTAGCCTTATTTTCATGACCCCTCTTAAGTAAACCCTAAACACTCCTCGGGCACACAAAATGGAAGACAAATGGAAAGGCTGGATTCATACGCACAGCATAAAGCTAAAGCTTTCAGTCGCAAAGGCAAAATATTTTAGAAAAATCTGACAAGCAATCAGCATAGACACCGCATTTGTTAAACACATACTGAAATCACTTGCCTTCGTGTATTTTCTCTATACAATGACAATCTAATACATATTTAGGTTTCTCAGCAAATCAAAGTAGTTATAGCTGAGTAAAATCACGGTTTGAGAAAAACAGCAGTCCTGTATGTAAGACTGTAAGTTGTTGTAATTTACCATGATACTTTCACGGCATCAACCAGGTGAACTGTATTTATTTTTACGCATTTCAAGAAAGACTTGCACATAGGACAATCTGCAGCCACACTCAGATTCCAAAGTTTTAAAAAAATGAGTGCAGAACTCATTTCAGTTGATTTAAGTGATAACTGTGATTAATTAAGTGATAATTAAGTGATTTAATGTTTGGGATCTGAAACCAGTTAAGTATTTTTGGCAACTAAATAAAAACTAGACAAAACATGGCAACTAATGACACACTACTGCACGCAGGAGAACTGAGAGTGACGTGGGGAAAGGACAACCTTTGTCCCATTAACACTGGTTCTGCACCTCACGCTTCAGTTTGATTACTAATTTTGAACTCTTAGCGATAAAACCTTTTGAGAACTGGAGGGGGGAAAAAAAACCAACAAAAATCAGTCTTTATTCATATTTGCTTTGGGACTGAGATCTAAACATATTGGAAAATACATGCACTTTTCAAGCCATACTAGCTGGTCAATTTGGTCATTAACACCATTTTAACTAAGGTGAACATAATTAAGACAATGAAAAGGGCTTTGGAGTCAAGGTTTTTATACTTCAGACACCTCGAAGTTGTTCAGTGGGAGCATAATCTCTGCAGAGAAATACTAACACTGGAAGGGCTTTGAGCAAGAGCAGAGGTTGGTGTTGGCAAAGCAGCTTGAACTGCCCTTTCGTGCTTTTAGATTACCGCACACACAGGGTAGAAAGAGGGAGATCACCAATTTTCTTAGATTCCTGTTATACCTGGAAAAAAACCTGTGACTTCGGACTGAGTTCCATCCTGAACTGAGTTCCATCCTGAACTGAGTTTCCAGGCCTTTTATTTATTTTTAATCAATTCAGGCTGTTCTTTTCCCATTGTATTACAATGACAAATAAAAAGCAGCTTGAATAAGAACAAAGAGAGTATTACTTCTTAACTTTTCAATAATACACGAAATAAAATACAAATCAACTTCAAAGGCCACTTAGCAAATATTTGATGAGTTTGAGATACTAAAAATCTATTTGAATAAGTCTAATGGCCAGCCCGGCTAAGAAGAAAACAAGACCATTCAGAGCGAGCAGGAAATGAAGTCAACTAGAGTTTTAAAATAAATCTGGCTCAAAAATTAAGCAAATGTTAAAATAAAACCATGTCTGGTTACACTAATTACATAAAAAGGAGTTAAATTACTCATTTCCTAGCTCCTTCTGCCAAGATCATCTTCTTCAAGGGAAATCAAATTTATGTTTTTTTCTGTTTTTTTCCTAAAGAACAAAAATGTTTTGTACAAAGATTCCCCCGCCCTCAACAAGGAAGTTTCATTTAGCACTCAATCCCAACAAGCATTTCTTGACCCAAAAACCCTACGAGCACATCACACAAAAAGAGGCAAACACCCTTATCAATGTCGACATGTCTCACTATGTTAGCCAGTACTCATTATTTTCTTAAAATTTATCGGAGGTCCTGTAAAGCAAAGCAGTATTTAATTCCTGAGCGAAGTCTAGATCTTATAGTTCAGGCTGTGTGTTAAATTCTCTTCTCTGCTACATTCACTATTTCAAGAAAAACAAATAGTAAATAAGTACAGTTTGAAATGAATTGATTATTGAATACTTTAAGAATTACACCTCATACTTGGGAGGCTTTACTGAAATGCAGTTGTCACTAATAAACCACTCAGTTTCCACTACAGCCAGATGTGCCAACCTCTGCTCCGTACATGTTTCAGGACTCCATCTGAAGTCATGCCGAGTTCCTGCAATTGCGAATGATGTCAAAGGGCACTCTTTGGGACTAGGCAAGGCCACGACAGGATGCCTTCTGTTGGAGCCAATTATTCTGATGTAACACAATTAAGGTTAATCCAAGACATTCTTTAGCTGACTCACTTTTCAAGCCAAAACTGATCTGCAAGCTCATTTCACCCAGCGAGGATGAAATATAAAAGCAAATCTTTTTTTCATTTTCCTAATCTATGTTTATCTCTAACACACAGCAAGCATCCTTCAATCAAAACTGCAGGTCAATCATTAGATGATAAATCAAGTCTATATTAAACTGAAGTTACACAACTACATTAAACTACAGCAGACCAAGGAACCTTTATTCATTTTGGAGAGTCATTTTGCACTGTCACCTATTTTAATAAAACTGAGTTGATAAAATATTTCTCATAGCTTAGTTTAAAAGAGAAACGGAGATTTTTATGTACATTTGGGCACTATCTGCATTTGACTGTATCTGGCTTAGCAGTATCGGAAGGTTCCACAAGTCAGAGAACAATTTTGTCACTGCAGTTTCAGTCACTCACTTTACCCCACATCATTAAGACCTAGGGGAAAAAGTTTTCTTTTGTATGACTAAATTTCAGTCTACCCCCAGAACACTGTAAAACTTTCCCCTTAACAACATTCTTTAAATATTAAATATGAGGCAGTATTAAAAAAAAATTCTAAAGCATTTATGCATCACTTCCTTCATTACTAAAAGTAACTGTGAACTTGTGTAGAAACCTAAAGTTGGATATGCGTTTGGAAAGTACCCCCCTGCCCAAAAGCCCCCAGACACACACAGCTTACAGAAAGTAACCAGTTCTTTTTGATGTTTACTGCAGTGGTTCTGAAATTAATATAAATGGATGTGTGACGTGCGAATGGGAGAGCCTGGAACTAATTCTGTTTTATAGAATACAAACCCTTCAGCAATTGGGGTACCTAATTATTTTGATGATAGGTGAAATTTTGCCTTGATCACACAGTACCCAGCTGTGAATCTGTTTTATAACAGAAAATTTCACAGCATGTAACTGGTCTTTAAAATTACGCTGTAAACATGCAAACACATGGCACCACTAAAATAAGCATGTTTTAAAAGGCTCTTTTTTCCTTTCAGCATTTTTGAGAAGGGAGGAATGAAAAGGAAGAAAAAGGGAAGTGAGCAATGCTACAAATAGACTTCGTTTACTGTGTAATGCTTTTAACATATTTCTGATCTATGAAAAGCTCAACTACATTTTTTTCAGAACAGTTCACATTTTTCAAGAAACTAAAAGAGATGGATTGAGTTATTTCACTCTTCTTGGGAATTAATATAAAAGTTGTTTCCTCTTCATTGTTACTTACACTACAGCTGTGCTCAAACTCCTTTTCATTTAGAAAAAAAGTTTAAATTTTGAGCCTGCGCACACTATGGTTCCACATTCCAACAGCTTCCTCCCCGTCCTCTGCCAGCATCTGCTATTGAAGACTAGTTCCAATTTATAATAAACAGCTTTTCCAGACCAGAACACTTGAAATTCAGTCCTTCTTGACTGCTTTTCCCATTCAATCTCCCTATTCACCATTTCAAGGAGAAAACTGTTCTGCCAATTATTACACATCTGGAAAAAATGCATGTATAAGCTGAAACGCTCTCAGCAGAAAGTTTCAACTTTCTGCATATGGTCACAGCAGGATTTTATGGGCCACTGACCAGGCCAAAGTCTAAGTTTTCCCATCTTTCTCCTCCCCCTTATTGCTGCCCACCCCCACCCCAACCCTCTAATTGGAAACCCATAGCAGGTGCAAGTTGTCTGCCATCTTTTCCTCCACAAGAATCTCGAGTAGTTTCTTCTTGACAAATATTAATCGTACAGTCCAGTTTTAACTCACTGGGCTCTATGATAATTTAAATGCATCAGCTGTAATTGCTTTGCATAAATATGTACATGTTTTAAAATATCATTACCATTGACGCTTGTCTGTTGGTTGTTACAAGGCTAGATGCTCCATAATTTGAGTTCAGGCTTCCAATTGGCCCATTGTGGGATGGTCCCAATAAACTATGTATATCTCCATGGCCACCTGATAGGCTTGTTGAAGGCCCCACAGCATGATTTCGTAGTACATGAATGGCATCATCGAGTCTGTCCAAGCGATCCTCCATTCGAGACTGCTGTTGGGATTTAAGAGGCACAGTAACAGTCATTACTGAATAGATCTGCAGACTCATTATACCATAACAGTTTCTACCTCAGAGATATTAAAGATAGAAGATGAAATGCAGTATCAAAAGACTTTGAAAGCACCTACCAGCACTACAAACAAACAGGAAAAAGAAAAGATCTGGAGATTTTGCTTGAGACAGCATTCATTCCACAAATAGGTGGCAGCTTTTAAAGTGAAGCTTATTATAAGGTTAATGTTACTCAGCTTCTATTACATGGCATGAACAAGAAAAAAAGAAGTGCTACAAAATAAGCTATCTAATACAGGATGAGAAAGAATGATCATAAAATCAGCCTCACCACGTTGGTAACTAAGAGAGGCAGTGGCTTTTTGAGAACCTGTATTACAAAAAAAACTGGACAAAACTTTAAGTTATTGTTTTCTAAAATGGATCTTTAGACAGATTAGGTACTTCAGAAATAAAAGCAAGTTCTGTATGTTACTGCAGAGAAGTCTGTCTTAAAATTACTTTCCTTTAAAAAAAGACCACAAAAACCCCAAAGCAAAACCACTTCTGACACTGCAGCTGTCTAGAAACTGAAATAGCAGAACGTTGGAGTCAAAAGATGGGTCATACGCTACACTAATTTAAGTTTTTAATGGAGAATCCAAAGGAAGCATTAATTGAAACACAAAAAGGCACCATCTAAAGTGAAATAGTACCTCACAGACATCCTTTAAGAAGGACATTGCATCTTGCAAATGCTCGTGAAGTTGCTGTTCAACTCGATTTTTCTGGCAAAGTCAAGACAGAACAGGAAGCAAAGCACAGGTTAAGATTAATTCAAAAAAGAGGTGAGGAAACAGCTGATGTGCATGTCAGCAATAAATTGTTAGTCAAGTTAATGCAACAGAGATCTGATTATATTAAGATAAGAAAAGGCTAATATTTAACACTGCAGTTAGGATTCTAAGATGTACATATCAATTATATTTAATTGCA
>VYZW01037681.1:81174-103196 GCA_013401315.1 Balaeniceps rex
TAAAGCAATTACATTAATAAATTATGGACATACAATCCAAAGCAGCTCATTAAAGGAAGAGCCTGTGGGCTTGTTCCTTCAATAACAGCCAGAGCTGTACGTCTGGAAAACTGGGAAAAGGTTTAATAACATTACAGTTCCTTTGTTCAGAGAGCTGCAAGTAGTTACCTTTTAAAGAAAGGGTTTTATTTAACAAAAAGAATACAGCTTGCATAGCTATTAAAACACCTAAATATTTCCTTTCTAATTAAAAAAAAATAAACCATCTTCAATTTCATAAAAGCCCAGAGCTGCCATAACTGTGCTGGAATTCTCTTTTAAAATCTAACGACATCAGTGAGTAAGTTTATAATTGCCAATTTTCACTTCACACAGCTACTCTGGGTCTGGATCTGTAGTCTCCCTCTGCATTATTGTCATTCCTGAACTTGGGAATAATGCTTGGAGTCCCACTTATTTTTGCAAAGCATTAATGAAAAAACTTTAGAATATTTTGGCTCAGTGTAATGTTCACATTTTTATCTGGTCAAAACTCCATTTTTAGAGACAAGACCATAGGCTTTAATGAGTGCTCACTACTAACAGGATTGAGTGTACTAGTTCCTACAATAAAGCATGAGCTGAATATTAACAGACTCAATGCCTGTGCATCTTATCCGAGTGAGTTTTTTTGTTTTTTTTTTGTTTTTTTGGGTTTGTTTGTTTGTTTGTTTTTGTTGTTTTGTTTTTTTTTAAAAAAAAAAAGCTCATGTGGAAAGGAAGGTAAGCCATTAATTTGCCTTTGGTTGAACAAAGGATAAGGTGTTCTTCTCCCATCCTTTGTCTGGCTTTCCTAGCGCACATATTCTGCAGTGGAGACATTCTCTCCCCATATAGGTTTTGTATCCTACCTTAAGCCTTGATTATAGAATTTATCCTATAGCAATAATGAAATTTTGATATTGTTTGTCTTCCTCTGAAATTCCTTTTCTTGAGTACCAGCAAGAAGTGAGATACAGCAGGGTGACTGGTGGAGACTGGATTAAGGATACAGTGATCAAAATGATCATGGCAGTAAAAAAGCAGGAGGATATTGATATCATCTGACTTCAGTACCTGAGGCTGCAGTTTCATAACTGCTTTAGGGCGATCTAATAAACACAAGCTGCTACTGGACCGTCACCTCCCTTGTGCCAGGCCTGGCACTTGGGTGCTTGTGTGGGCAACTCAGTCCAGGAGCCATCCCAGATGAAACTCATTAAATATCTTAAAAAGGTAGAAACAATGGGGTTGGCTTACAACAGGCATGAAAATGCACCCCGGTTCAGGTGTCCTGAATCACTGTCTGAAGCGGCNTTAATAAAAGTCATTAGTCCTTATCCAGTCACATAACAGCCAAATAGTCAAACATGAGCTTATATACTTAAGTGTCTCATGACGTTGCTATCTCTCAATGCTTGAAACGGCAAATAGAGTGCTCCTAGTGTAATTTACAATTAAAGCATAGTTAAATTATGACTTAGTCAAATCTATAATAACAGGAATGCTAAATAAACAAAGAACAAACTGCAAAAGAGGAAAATCATGATGAAGGCTAAAATGCTCCAAAATATATTATTTTAGTATACATAAAACATTAGTTTTATCTGCAGTAACTTTTTGGGTCAGGACAGAAAATGGCTACCAGGAGTATAAATAGCAATAAATATAGTAGTAATTACTTTACATTGTGCTTCACTGTGTTCTTAGACACTCATCTGGGAATAAAGATAAAAGTCTAGATTCATAAATGAAGGTAATTAACTACTGGAGCAATTTACCAAAGGCTTGATAAATTCTGTATCACTGGAATTAAAGGGGGTGGGAGGGTATAACTGTAAAGCAGATGCTAAGTTTGCGCCTGAGAAGGATTTCAATATTATTTGCTTTTATCTACTCCTGTCTTAGCCATCAGAATCCAGAATAAGGAACAGAAATCAAAATGCAAATTTTGGCGAGTTTTACATTTGTTACAGGTTCCAACACACAAAGGCATCAACAGCAAAGGGAAAGACCAAATCTTAGGGACCTCAAATTTGTATTCTAAACCCAGAAATTAGCTAGCACTTTCATGCTTACAAAATTCGGTGTGGTATCTAACCAGGGAACTCCAATTGGGATCTTTAAAATTTTAAATACTTTGAAATGTCAGAACTCCTTTCTTCCAGAAACAGAGCTCTTTTCAGTATTTGCTTTGATGTTAAAAAGAAAACAATAATAATCTTCTGGTCTGATCTGTCTTTTCAGTACAACAAGGATACACAAGACATTTTTGTCAATTGTAATCACTAAATCAAAAACCCCATCAATCCCATCATTACTCAATTCAGTATGTTTTTTTCAATTATAGAAACAAAATGCCTAAAGCAGCTGCTCAGGTATGCCATGTCAGATATTCATTAATCCATTAAGTCCACAGAAAACCAGAACAGCGTCTATTAAATGAGTGAAGTATGAATGATGAAAGTTTTGAGTGACGTTGCATTTATAGATATGCATATTCACATACATATGTATATGACTGCATTTTGCATGCAACAACTTTACTAATTTATTCATCTAGATTACAAAAGTGTTCAGCTAAGCTCATTCTGTACACCTTTCACTATAAGTTAATTTTATTTTTTTTTATAAAAAGCAAAACACTCTTGCAAAAGAGTGACCAACAGCCAGGAGTCTGCAGGGATACATTAAACAACAGAGAACGGGAAAACAGACTGTTGTATAAACGTTAAATTATTTAACAAACTGCACTATAGGAAAGAACAGGGTTAAAGTTACATCATCTTGCTTGTAATTCTAGTTCTTTGTTAAACAACAAATTTAAGTCAATGGAGCTTTCACAGTCCTCTCTATATGGAGAACAGCTGTTCAACTTTTACTAGACAGCTGAGGCCACAGTGTCTGTGAAAGCTGCACTACCCACTAATAGCTGTAGGCAGCTGCCCACAGTTCATCTCCACACTGGAATGCTGCTTCCCACATTCACAGTACAAACACACAAAGCACAGGTGACAGAGGTGGCTGCAGTACAGAGCATTTATTTCAAAAAATACCAGAAATTCCTCTCCCATAGAATGAAAGCATTCATGAAAGATATGAATGAAAAGCTATCCTGGGTAAAAACTGGATAGTCTCATAGCCTACTATATTTTCATTAGAGGGAACACACATCTGCTGTGTTTGTCACTGAAAGCTGCCGCAGAGTTTTAACATACAGCTTTAAAAAAAACCCAACTAAATCACTCTTATTTCTCTCCAATGGTACCGATCTGTACAGATATCTTTATAGCTGTGATAGTATATGGTCATTCAATGTTTTCAAAGATTATCTTAATAAGCTAATTTTCAAAGCCAGTTGCCGGGATTTAAGCAAATGCTCATAACAAAATATTTAAGAATCTGGATTTATAAATCTGGGTTTAGTACAATGGAAAACCAAACAAAATATAGAAGTAATTATGCAAGGAAGCTACTGCTGATTTGCACTGTGATTCCGAACAGGATGTTTTGAAAACAACACACAAGTTATTGACAAATGGCTAGTTTCTACCTGTAAGAGGCGATGGTGATCCAACTGGTGTTGATGGATTCGATGGAAAACTACTGCTAGTATGATCAGGAGAATAAATCTAACAACAGATGAAAGAGATCATATATCAATACATGTCATAATACACGGTAAAAAAAAAAAAGCTATTAGGATTCCTTTTCATGCTTTTAATTGTCACTCTTGATGCTGGATTGATAAAAAACCAATTTGATCCTTCAATCACAGCTCTGCTTTATTACACTCAAGGCTCTAAAAGTGTCCAGAGAACTTTCATTTTCAAGCAGCTGTCAAAATAAGCACAGCCTGTATTTGATAGCAACACAAGTATAACTGACCTTCCTTCTACTTTAACAGCAGCAGAAATTACAGCCTTTTTATCATTGAAGGGGAACAATATACATGAGAGTTAACAGTACACAGATAATTATATCAAACAACACTTCAGGAAAATGCAGAGGAATAATGACCTCCCAAACTTTAGAGAGAGAAAAGGTTTTAGCAGTCAACACATGTTATCTTCCAAAAATTAATCCTTCACAAGAGAAAATGCCAAGAAAGCATTCAACTCTAGTTACTATTGGTACCTGCCAAACAAAAACCATCTGAAATTTTGTTCTTCTTGCTATGTATTGCAGCACATACAATTTTTTCTCTCTTATTTCTATATCAATTGCTCCCTCAAGATACTAAACCTCAACTTGCAACAATTCATTCCTTGCTATTAATGTAATTAAAAAGTCTTGATAAAAACAGAAGACATAATGCTTAAAGCTTTAATTAAAACTTAGAATTTCAAGATTCTTGGAAAATTCATTCTGTGAAGGGAACTGAATAGGTTTAGAGGCTGACTATGGTCTTTAGAACATATTTTTATAGGTCATCAGTTCAAACCTGTTTTACTTGAGCAGAGACCAGGATTTGTTAGTCATCAGATGGCAGTTAAAAAATCTTCACTGGCAGTGTGGTTGATGTCTCTTCACACAGACAATATGACATTTCAGCATTTAGCTGACAATAAACTGGGACTTGGTTAAGTTGCATATTGTATTTTTTGAACTGACAAAACTAGGACCCGATAGACCACATGCTCCTTCCTGGTCTACCACACTTCTTCATTAGAAAAGACCATCAGTTCCCTAATGGAAGTACCTCCTCCTTCTCATACATGCTAGAAAGAAAATATATTTAAAAGAACAAACTACCTCAGACCTTTGTAGGAAATTCATGCATTGTACATCAGTGTAAAAATAAATCCTGGGTGTCAGTATGGGAACTGTAGAGAGTTCCAGACAGATAAGATACAGAAAATTAAAATGATGTCAGAACAAAGGCCATGAAGTTTCCTTTGAAACTGGTTGTTTTCCACCACTCTACCTGGCAACTTTATTTTGCTGTATCTTGTAAGAGGGAAAACCTACATTATAGCAAAACCACAACTAAAACACGAGGTCAGAATTCACTCTGCATGCAGTCCCCGGCCAATGTGCTGTTAAATGACCAATGATGAACAACCCTGACACCTTCTGCCAGGCTTAAACGGTAACATGACTCATTTTACTGCAACAAATGAGACTCCTCCTCCTATCAGTCATGGTCCATTCCAATCAGCGGGGTGCCAATATGCCAGGATCTAATGAAAAGGCTCTTAGACAAAAGCTGCACAATTGAGAGCCTGCAGAGCCAAACCTCGGAGCTGTTAGTCCAATTTTTTAAACACTACAGTGTACATTTCAGTTAGGCTTTGTTATGTTAATGTTATTGAGTCTAAAGCAACAAAGAAACTTAATTCATGAATTACTTTTAGAAGTCAACTTCCCTACATTTTCTTTTCTTTTGTGAGGGGACCAGTGGCTATTTAACTACTGAGACCATACAAAGGCCTTTACCCTAGTCCTGAGGTAGGAATCAAAACATAAGTTATCACAAAGAGGTCTGATATAATCAACAAAGTTAAACAGTCCTCCTGTTTGATCTCCTCTAAATTAAAGACCAAGTGTTTTGATTTGGCATTAGGCAATGAAATAAACCAGATGTTTCTCCTGCCATATAACCCTCCATGGGCACAATCTTAAAGGGTTATTGTTTGGCAAATGGTCAGGGAAACACATTAGAAATGGCACGAATACCCAGATTTTCTTTTCTTTCTATCTATACTAGTTCATTATCCAAACTAATGCGTAATCCACAGGGCTTTGGGAACTTTGTGTAAATACTTTCATGTACAATTCTCTTTCTTGCCTACCCTGAGATTAAGACCACAATTATCCAGGCTTAAACCTAAAATAAAAGAACCTTTGCAAATGTATTATCTGGCCTTACATGTTTAATCACATACTACTCTGTATGGTCTTTAATACCTAAACTGAAGAACAAATGTCGTATCCTCTGATGTTTCGCACATGAAAGGCCTATTGTGAGATATACATCAACAGAATTTTAGAACTATAATTCCTCTCAACAGTTGCAGCAGTAGTGTTTAAAATCCTAACAGAAAGTCATATTGCATCATCTTAGGAAAAAAAAAGTCAAGACAATCGCAGTATTTAAATAAAACTTTGTTCAAACAGAAAAATACTCTTAGTTTACTAGCCATCAAAATTCATGTGCGCTAGCTTCACCTGCAGGAGAGTCCACCTCCCTCCTCTCCACAACCGTAAGCGGTGCTCCTTGCCGAACAAGCGCAAGAAGTGTGCTGGGTGCACGCATGTTGCGGGGGAAGCAGATGGATGAGGCGAGGGATTTGAAGTGTGCAGACTATGGCATGCACTGATAGAGCAGATGGAATGCATCACCATCAGCTATGACAGAAATGATTTATGGAATGACCTGGCTGCTCCTGCCAAGCAACAACACAGGATGACAGAAACAAGTTTCTATGACAACCAGAGCCCACCCACCAGTTAGATTAAACATTTCTGCCCTGACTTCCACTTGCAATATATTTAGAATTTTTTCTCAAAACATCAGCCTGGTTTTCTCAGCTAGTGACTTGGGCAAAGATACCTGAAAGGATGAGAAAATAATTTAAAAAAGGAGAGCAGTGGAAAAGGTCACAAAGTCCTGCAGGTCTAACTGGCCAGTATGTCAGACTTAACAGAAATTTTGGTCAGGCTGCAGAACAACAGACATCCTAATACATCTGCAGAGTAATGAACAGCCTGAAGTATGTAAGCATTGCTATTTCTAGGAGTCAGAATGATCCCAGTTCTTTTCTGACAGGTCTCAAACAGACAAAAAGTGTTAACTGCCCTCTGGACTCTGAATTGTTATCTACTTGCTGAATCCTCAAAAGCAACAGGGGCAACATTTTTCTCCTCAAAGCCAGTAGGTCAGAGTTCTCCTACCCAATATGAATATTACAGACATTATCAGATCTGGTAATCTTTTAACATATGACCCTCTGGGGGTTACAAGGGTAACAAGATCTGCACGAATATGCATATTTGCATTCACTGGTATGAAGTGAGGGATGCAGAATCCAACCAGGAATGGTCTTTTGGGGCTGCAAAGTAGTCATTTCTATCTTTTAAATCAGACCGAGTCTCCCTATTTGCTATGTACAAGAAATACAAAGTGCTCCCCCGGCCACCATTCCCAACTCTGAAATTTCTGCTATACTGTATCAGTTACTGTTTTATAAAAAGTACATCTGATTGTATTAATGCAAAAATAATTGCTGTATGCATGCATACGTAAACAGAGCTTTTAGTAGACTGAAGATACTTGCGATGTTTTACACTACCTACGTTATTCCAACAAGAGTTAAGAGTTTAAACTTTATGCATATATGGCATTTTAAAGGCTGTTCCACAAATTATAGCTATACAGCACTGCATTCAAAACCTCTCTGTTTTATAAGGCCACTGAGAAAACATTTTAAACCTTGAGGCAAGATCTGCTCCAAGAGTAATGTTAGAAATATTTTACTTTAACTAGAACACTGGGNTATCTTTTACTGTCTAAACAACCTTCTAAACTGTATCTGCCCTAAATTTTTCCATCACCTAAAAAAAAAGGAAGTCAGAATGAGTCTTCTACAAGAAGACTCATTGCTTTTCTTATAGACTTTTGTCTAGTATATGACATTGTATCACAGTATATTATTTTAACTTCATACATGAAAAGTCCTGATATTATAAAATGAATGAATACACAAATAATGGATGTGCAATGACCAAAATACGTCTTTCAGATCTGAATATTCTAACTGCTACTTACAGATGCCAATGCCTTTCCAAGTGCATCACCTGTCTGTGAGCTTCCAGCACCATTTCCTCTGTTTCCTGTAATGTGGAAAGCAAACCCAACACTTATTTTTAAAGCTGAAATTTTATTTACTTTTATTATTTTATTCATCACATACAGTTGAGCAACCTCTTTTTAAATGGATATTCTGAGGAAGTCAGTGTCAACAGAATCAGTTCTCATTATACTTAAAAATTTAATTAAAACAATTAGATTTAAATTTAGATGCTCTTCTCTTTAAAGTCAAACACAGTATCACCGTGATAACTTAAGGACCAACAAGTGAAAGCAGTTCGGAAAAAAGACTGAAATTATTTTCTAGGATCACAGGCTAATTTTAACAAAATGTGAAAAGAAAATCAAAATCAGAAAATTATATTATCGCAGCTTATTTCTAAAGTGTTATCACTAAAGTGCTGCACGTTTCATTAATTCTTAAAGCCAAATTCACTGAATAGTTCCTTATGTGTCTCCTTGCCCCCGTGTTGTACTCTCATCTTTATTTTAGAAAATCCCTGAAAAGCTCTTATCCACCAAGCTTTCCGTCACACCTGCTCTTAGTTGCATGTCAGCAGCTTTGCATACTCTTTTGCTCCACACACCATCAAGCCAAGAGGAGGTCTGAACCCCTGCCAATTGGAAACACAGAAAGGACCTGAATCCTCTGAACTATCTGCTTTACTGTAGAAGATAGACCTTTTAAAAGTGAACCTCCTTTCTCCAATTATCAACATCTAATGCCAAAAAATTGTATCTAATGTGAATGTAAGCCATTCACATCAGAAATCCAAATCATGCAACACTTGCTGTTTCAAGTTCATGGCAAACTTGGATTTTCCAGCCTTAATTTCCTATGCAGATTCACTAACTGGGTTCTGTTTAAAGATCTGAGTGTAAAACATGTTCCCAAATCAAAGCCAATATAGTCACTCTAGCTAAATTCCACTTACCTAAAATGAAGCTAGGCGCAAACCATAGCGAACCGACAAGGAGCGTCTACAAGCATTTAACTTCTACAGCTGTACCCTAAGGTGTGCAAATATGTGCAAGGAACAGATGATCGTTCTATATTTCATGCTTTCTAGGTAAGCACGGAAGAGGCTAAAGCAGCCACCATACTGGCTACTCAGTAATCTCTAAATCAGTTAAGAGAGGAATTTACGATGCAGTTTATCAAGTTCCCCAAAGAAAGAGTCTTCCTGCCTTTCTCCTGCACAGTACCTTGGTGATACAGCAGCTGCAAAAACTGCAACACCAGAACTACCTATATGAACATGTACGTATACTAAACTATGGAAGGATAACTACCATTAAGTTAGATGGATACAATCTCCTGAGCATAGGCGTGGCTGTGAAAGCAAATAAACCAGTAAGTCTTAAGCTGACTGCAAAACAATTTGCCTCATCTCAGCCATACTGAGGACAGAAATGTCACAGTGGTGCGGTATCCCTGATCTACAAGCATCCCATAAATTAAACCTTATTAATTTTGTGCATCATGCAGCCCTAAATTTCATTTTCTTGTAAAATTAAAAAAAGGAGGAAGAACTTTTTACCCAGAATATTATCTGATCCATTGACAGGTGGAGTGTGTGAGGCAGCTACATAAGGTGAACTGCTGGTACTGCCACGATGGAAGCTAGACATTGGAGGAAGACTGGCATTTATATCTGTAGGTGAGACTGAATGTGGGGGATAGCTCTAGGGAGAAAAGAAACAGACATAAGACATTAAGTAGTCTTTAAATAAATGTTGATATTTTAAGATACCAAATACAACACTCAGCTCTTTATTAAAGAAAGGGACTCATCCACCCTCTGGAACAGTCCACTATACAGCCACAGACTTTTATTTATACAACAGACATAAATAAAAGAACATAGAAATCTAATACAGTAAGTTTGTGATTTCTGAAAACTAGGTTTTTAACTGACATACATGAGCAGCAAACAAGAAATGAATTCTTGTATATACGAGTACAAATGCATGGATCCGTGCTATGTGTCTTACCAAGCGGTCATGTGTGTGCAGGCTGCCGTAACTGCCAGACTGGGACATGTGGGAAGAGGAGCCTCCCAGCATCCCACCATAGCCGGGCTGGCTCATGCCATTGGATGAACTCCAGAGGTCAGAAGAATTGTGGGTCCCATTTTTTTTTTTTTTTTTAATATTATTTTTTAATAAAAAACAAAACAAGAAAAATATGTTTAATGAAGGAGAGTACTGAGTTTTACTTTGCTTTACAAAATTATTTTAAAAGAATACAGAATTCAGCTACTCAGACTAATATGAGCAGGGAAATGGTGACCAGTTTATACTGTGTCTTCTATTTTCATGCCACCACACTGTTGCTATATTTATAAAAAAACCCCAAAAACCAACAGAAGCTTTATAGCTGAAATACAATCCAACCACAGCTGAGAAAATACCAAGTACTTCTGCTAATTACACAGACCTTCAGTAAGGCCAGATTTATATCAAGAGGGTTGATAAAAATTCCAGGCTGAAAGAAATAATAAAAGAAGGGGGCGGAGGAGAGAGAAGTTTGGCTAAGCAGAGCTCATCATAAACATACAGTGCAAAACATCTCTTACCCTAAATAAGCAATTTATAGTCTAAAATATCTTAGTACCATAAAAATATAAAACCATTTCATAGTAGCAGATTTAAGTAACTGAAATGACTACATTACATAAGCTTTAAACCTGTGTGTCAATGCAGTTTTCCTTCTGTAGCACAAACTGAAGTACTCTGTAAATTCCTGTACTGAGAGACTATGCTTTCAATACACTCCAAAAGCTCATCAGACTACAGTATGAGCTAATTGTATGACGTGAGGCCGAGGAAATGAATTCTGTTCTTGTTTTGTTCAATGCAAACCCCTTTTTTTATTGGCATGCTGGATATACAAGCATTTGAGAACTTAATACTGTTAGCTGATATTGTACAGTCAAATTCCAGAACAGTCAAGAAGCCCTCACCTCATTTTTCTCTATCACTCCAGTGTGCTGCTCTGAAGCCCCTACAAATCAAAGGATGGGGGATTCTGTCCATCTGGCCTGGTGTATAATCCCCTTAAATTTCAGTCAGCAATTAATGTCATGAGAAAAACTTTAAATCAACAGACAGCTCCCTTCATCTAACTGTTTTAAAAGTATATAAAACTTAATCATAGGCTCTAGCACAATGTTACCTTTATGCTTCCTCATTCATTCAGTACAACAGTGGCTGACTGCAGGTTTCTGCCTAAAAGACAAGTGACACCTACCCATATATTTAAAGTTGTTTTACCCACCTTGCATAAAGAAAGTGCTAGCAAACATACTGCTTGGTGGCTTAGGAGACGGGTAACTTGGAGATTCTCTGTTGAAATCATCAGAACTTGGAGATGGTGCATATACCTAAATATTGGAGAGCAATAAAAGCAGGTTAGTAATACTTGGGTGTCGTGCATTAAAAAAACCCTAACAGCATACAGACACAGATAGAAAGCACAAATAAAAAAAGAACAGTGTAGCAAGCTGCAGCATTTGTTGCCCTTGTTTTATTTGCTTTTTAGCAAGTTGCCACAGTACAGAGGAACTACAGTAGAATGATCCTAACAACACACTTTCTGGTGTGCCAACTCAGCCAGGTGGCCTGATAAAAGCTTGAATGCTGATTTTGCTTTCTAAGTGCATGACTCGCACAGACTTGTTGCTCAAGATAAAAAAAGCAAGATAAAACAACTGGGCCTCAAACAAATTTTATTTTAAAACAACTGTATGCCTGTTTGAATATTTAATTAGCTGGCACCCCAACAATCAGAAAGAAAAAGAACATCCAGTGACAAATGGAAAGATTTTAATGCAACCATTGTATCATCCATTCAGAAACTTGCACGCCTTTGTACAGTCATCACAAATATACATAATACAAGTCCTGAGGAATAATCTTAAAACAGCAACACCAAGCAAATTATTTTCACACTGGCCTAGCATTAAAGAAAACCAGCATCATTCTTTTTTCAGTGTAACACCACACTGGAATGACCATTCTCAGCTTGCAAACAACAAATTTTCTTAACAAGTTAAAAATTGTAAGATGCCAAATAAACATAATGATTAGAAGTCTTTCACTACAGTGACTCTAAGAAGAAAAATGAAGTATATTCAGGAATAAGTAAGTCAAATCAACAAAACCAGTATTCACAGACTCAAGGACTCTACCCATAACGTTAGTTGTTCTAAGCGATGCTATTTCTTCGTAACAGTATTTTGGTCAATATACTGAATATTGCAATATGACTAGCGTATGTTAAAAGAAAAAAATCTTAAAAACAAAAAAAAAGGCAAATTAACAAATATGGCAGCAAAGAATATCAAAACATAACATTGCAACTAGAGCATCTTTTTGCTACAAAGTAAAAAATCTGGCATTTTTATTTTTCAATTTTTCACCTTACTTGTAAATACATAAGCCTTCATAAAGGCACCTTTAAGGCTTACATAATGCAACTTACACTATACCCTAAAATTCAAAAGTTAGTATTTTTATCCCTTCCCATGCAAATACAAGCACACACATATATCTCCAACATTCACATCTCTCCCTTGTCTTTCTGGGATGTTGTTTACCAAGCAAGAGAAGGGCCAGGAAAACCAAGCCGGCCAACAAAACAGCGTAAGTTCCCTAAAAGAGAGCCATTGTTCTCCCAGAGGGCGATTGTTCTGATAGGGATATTTAGAAAGTGAAGTGGACAAGTCCCGCTTTCATTTGCATACCAATAGCCCTCCTCCCCACTCCCAAATGCTTTTCTAGCCTGCTGTTGTCAGACCAAATGGCTGGGCATGTGCCTGCAGACAGCACTCTTTTACATCAGAGGGACTGATTTACCACTCTCTTAGACTCGTTTTACATCAACAGAATTTCAATAAAATCTATCAAACCGCAGTATGATGGAATCAGGACAAGGGAACAAGGAATGAAGCCAGGGCATAGCTGTCAATACGAGCCATGTAATGAAAACGGCAGCAGGTAAAAAGACATCTCATAAAAAGGAGTCAAGTGGAAAACTTACGACTTTCAGTTGCATGCTTGTTTTAACATTTTTTTTATCAAAAAGAAAAAATTTTAGGAAAGCAAGCCTTTTGGGGAGTTTTTGTTCAATATTTTACTTGCAGATTTTCAATTTATGGAATAAATGTAAAATAGAGATATGTACCAAACCTGAGTGACAGAATGACAATACGTTATAAGCAATGTTAACAGTACATATGTATTTACTATATACGCTGAATGCATGTATATTCCATGCCTCAGACATATTTTAACAGAAATGTCACTCTGTCAAATTGTAACTACTCGCACTCATAAGACTGCAAACATATTAGGCAAAACCGGGCTTAATTTACAAGTTCTCTGTTGTGCAGAATAACGCAGCATGTGCTATAGCTGATGGATAATCTATCACTGTCACAGGACAGCAGTGGAAACAAAGCTTTGTGACATTTAGCACTGCCATGGAGATGTACACTGATTAATGCGAAATCACCTACAATGACGAATTATACTTCTTTTAAACTGTAACGTTATCAATGAGATTTGTAAATACAAGCTTCAGACTGAAATTTTAACATTTTACATAATTGGGTGATTTATAAAAACTGATTAAACACTATCTCAAAGGGAAATTAAACTGAAAAACTCCTACAAATGTATCATTTACAGATACATATGTACAAGCCATTAACATAATAAAAATGTTATGAATTGTATTAGCGTAAAAGGGCCCTTCCAAACAGCTACATGAAAGTCCTAGCAGAGACACATAACTTTATATAGTTTCTGCTTGTTTTGGTATCTTAACTATAGCTTGCAAAAACATAGCTGCAATGTTATGAAGCTGCACTTGTGCCAGTCTAGATTTTTCAGATCAAAGGGTTCTTGCGGCAAAACACAACTGATGTGGTCTCAAAGACTTCATTAACTCCAGATGTGGGGAAATAGCCAGCCAATTCCACAAAAGGAGCAAGTCTCTTTTAGTTACAATCAGAACTACCCACAAATTAAAACCAGGCCTCTGATGTCATCTGATCACCTGCAGATGAGCGCCAGGTTTTTTTCTGGTTAATGACCTAATCATAATTTTTATGTTGTGTTACTACAAACAAAATTTAAAAGCAAAGGATAACATTTACTAAGACTAACCTGAAGTCCATGATATGTGAAATACAAAGGTTCTAAATAAAAAAGTTGATAAAAAAAGGACATTTTATTTTTAAGTCGGGAAGTGATATATCAGGGTGACTAGTTTGTTCACTCCGAAAGCCCCGCATGCACTAGGACCCCTAGCCAGCAAAGCATAACCTCTATGGCTGTTGGCCCACAGGAGGCTTGCACGGCTGTGCAGCAGCTCCCTGGTCTGTGCCCTAGTTAAAGGGCTCTCTCTTCTGCAACAGCTGAGTAAGACAGTTATAAATATGACGTGGCTGCTCAAGACGGCCTCTTTTAGCTATTAAACTGATAACAGTGACATCCAGGAGGCATCAAACCAGTTTTTCCTGGCTGACATTCCCACCAAGACAAGGAATACTGTTAAAAGGTCAGCCTGTCTGCAGAGTCTCCTTGACGAGGGTTGTCTCCAGCAGGTAGAAGAGAAGCCCATCTTCTAATCCCCTTAAACGCACTGCATCCAAAGTCATCAGATGTGTCTCCATGCTGACAAGCAAAACACTCTCCGATTGTGAATGGGAAATTCCCTTCCAATAAACACATGCCAAACCCAGGTTTTTTACATGACTTATCAAGTGGAGGACTCAACTTTTTTGGAGCTGTGCTAGGATATACATCAATCCTAACACTGCAGTGCTTCTGAAGGGTAGATAGCCTCCGCAGAGGGAAGCAGGACAAATGAGCTGCAAAGGACACAAAGTCAGAGACTCGCATCGGTCTCTTCCACGCCCTGACCTGGTTTGTGTTTCTCCAGTGGGAAAGACAGGATAACAACTAAGATATTTTTTTGAGGGGTAGTGGTGGGAGCTGACTTCAGAACAGAGCTGAGAAGACATTATCTGTACTACATCAGGTTTAAGCAAAACAAATGCATCACCTAGTTCTGAAATCTGCCCCGGTGATTAACATATGTAATGAACACTATCATGAAAGTTACACGGACCTAATATATCTAAAACGTATCAAAGGATTACGCAGTGTGCGTCTGTTTACTAATACAAGTGCCAATAACATGAACATTAATCTGAAGATGTGCGTTTACCAAATTTTATGCTCAGTAAAACTTCCGAGTCTTATTCTATAAATGCATTTAATAAATGTAACACTTAGAGTCCTCCTGTTGGCATACTTCCTCTCAGGCAATTTTCCCATAATCAGTTTCAAATTCTTAAATATTTACCAATGTTTAATATTAATGTTAAAAGCAGATTAAAAAATAGCAACGAAGCAACCAAATCTTACTTCTGATGAGCTCATGCTATCTCAAGACCAAGGCTCCCATCACACATCCTGTTTATGGAATTATGAATTATGTTACTCATTTAAGCCTAGTTATTAACAATTCTTGGAAGTTCAGGAAAATATTTATCAAGCTGCTGGAGACATAGCATTTTTTGAAACCAGTAGAGATGGATAAGCTATTCTGTAGCTTGTAAACTCTGCTAAGTAGCCTATCTACATTCCATCAGCATCAGTCATGCACTAAGCAAGTGCGCACTGATGAATGATTTGTACATGTGGCAAAATTTTACAGTGTATTATCTGCAGGTTTTGTGGCAAAAGCTAGTTCTGCTGAAAGGCAGCTCTGGGAAAAGGAAACTTGTTTTCATGTTCATTATATTTCTGACAAAATCATGTACTAAAACTTAAGGAATGTAGAATAGTAACTATGGTTTTCCATCCTCCTCTCTACAGCAAGACAGAAGCTGCCAAAAAAAAAAACCAAAACCCACAACCCAACACCCACAACCCTCCCTAAATTCTTGTTTAGTTGATATTTAAGCAACACGATAAAATGAAGAGCCCTAATCGACAAGATCAGTATACCATATCCTCAATCATACTTTTTGTTTCCAATACCAGGTGTAAAGGTTCATACATTTTAAAAAACTCTTCTCACCACCCAGAATGAAAATAAAACACTCCTTTAAGAGAACAGAGCATCAGTCTTGCCTGCAAATCCAACCATAATTTTTAAGGATGGTATAAGACTCAAAGCCCTTGAAGTAGCTAAACTGAATTCTACCTAAAATAAATGTTTATGCAGTTTAGGCATGCTATACATGCCTACTTGGGTGTTTTTGAAATGCAGAATCCCACTGCAATGATACATAGCACAAATAGTTCCTAGCTTCTTCCCCAGCAAATAACAATTTTAAAGTCATGTTGGAAAGTGATAGGCAAACTTACCAAAAATCCCAAATTCAGTATATGGAAACCTTTTGGTCTGTTCTTTTGATTTTATTTTATTTTTTTAAAATTGTAGTATGAGGCAGAGATTGGAGGAAAAAGAAGGCAAGGCAGCAGGAACAACACCAGAAATAAATATACATATATAGTGCTTAAAGATTCTTTTTACATTTTATTTGCTAAGCAAAATCTCTTCTCCACACTCTTCAAACCACGCTGTTACTAAAGCATGCATACAACTAAGTCTTCAAAAATTCCTGATTAAATTCAGATTTTGAGGAAACAAAAAAATAGAAAAGTTGAAACTAATAAGCCTGTTTCTTAACCTGTTCCCTGTATTTCAGGCAGCTATTCTAGTTGTGGTAGGAATCCCCATCATCAGTATTGATGACAGGAAGATGCAGTAGTAGATATAACACTACCTTTTGCATTTACTTCTCTCTTCTCTGAACTCACTAGTACTCTCAGTTTCTGTACCTCCAACACAGACTATTATACTTCTGCAAATGGACTTCAACGTGCATGTGATTATGAAAGCAAACACACCGAACAAACGGGGACATGTAACTCTTTGGTGCTCACATTTTGAGAAATATAGATCCGTCCATTACAGCACCTGATCCCATCCCTAGCTGCTTTCATTTGCCCAAGGAAATGGACATAACCTTCACTTTAGAACATCAATAAAGCTTGTTTCAGAAAAGACACCCTTCTGGCAGGGGACCACTGCTCAGCAGATTGGCAGTTCAACCCAGTGGAGTGGAGCAGGGAAAACTCTCTTGGGCTGATGCGTTGTAACTCAACGTTTTTTAGTGGGATGGGGAGGGGAAAGAGAAGGGCGAGGAACAGAAAAAAAAAGAAATCCAGCTGACCAGTGTTTACTACCTCTCTTTATTTATGTCCACAGCCATGTACCCCTAGAGATTTTCCAGATGATCTTGTATTTGTCCTGACTTACAAATGTTAGCTTTGACCTTGTCTAAGTTGCTGTGGGCAGCATATGGTACAGAACAGCTTTAATTGTACTTTTCTCCCTGTACACTAACTAGCCCAATACTAATAAAAGCAGAATTGAATTGTTCTTTTTAGCACCTGGTTGCTCCAAAATTTACAAACGGCAAACATTTTACATTGATGTTAAAAGACTTAGTACATTATTTATTGCGTAACAGCTAAAGAAAGGCATGCCGTCGTGTCATCTAAGCATCATACAATATTATTAACATGTTTCTCTCTGCTAACTCTTGAGAGCGATGGCTGCAAGACAGGCATTTTCTCCACTAAAAATACCCAAATACACACACATATACTCACACCTATGCGTATTTATTAATCTATACACATGTGCCCATATGTATGTATATATGTATGCACACATAGGGACATTTATAAATAGCCTTTTACACTCTCAAAATTCTCAAGAAAAAAACATTTTCTCAAAAAAATCCCAATATGAGCTAGTTTACACAAAAACAAACCACAAAGCATTACATAAATGCAAAATATATGTATCTGCTCATTTTTTTTTCTCCCTTTTTAAACAGGCATTGTAGAAATCTACTGTGAAAGATGTGGTAACTCCACCTTGGAAAAGGGCTCAATAAAATCTCAGCCTACGCTGAGAAAAACAAATATTTATTCAATAATAAAAATTACTCATACATAGACTGGTATATCAAATTAACCCATACAACGTGCAGAATACAACAATAATATGTAATATATTCACAAATTTATTCTCATATGAAATAGTAGTCATAGGTGATATAAAATGAAATATAGTCAGTATTGTTCCTTAGAATTATTTATTTTGGTGATAACTGACACATTACTCTATTGCAATCTATATAAAAAGAATTCTACAGTACATTTAGAAAATAAGCAATTTATTTCTAAACTTGTAGGTGAACTGAAAAAAGTCGAAGTCTTTCAAGTCTGTGTTTTGTTCTTCATGCACAAAGAAGATATAAAACCTCTATTACTTAAATGTTATTTTGGTGCTATTGCATTTTATAAAATTTAAATGAAAAGGCCCCAGTGAATGAAGAAGTTTGCTTAATTATTTATTAGTTAAAAAAGAATAAAATCAAAATGTTTAAAAAGTATAATTTAAATTTGTGCTATTATTTCTACCCAAACATTTTTGCAGCTTTTTTTTTAATGGGGGTTAGGTGTTTTGATTTTTGGGGGGCTATAGCATAGCTCTTGAATGAAAGAGAAGAAAAGGTAAAACTTTAAAGATAGATACAATTTTTAACTCTTAATCTTTTTTTTCAAAAAGCTCTATATTAAAATTTTGTAAACCTTCCATAAACTGAGAATATTTTCTATGTATCAACAGGTGAAGGACAAAAAAAAAAAAAGAAAAAGAAAAAAATAGGCTAAATAATCTAGTTCAGAGCAAGTGTTTTATTTTCTTTACAAACCAGATACAGATCTTTCTTCTTTTTAATTTGGTGACGATTCTTGAAATAGATTTTTTTTTTTTTTATAACACCTATTACATGTAATGGTAAAATTTTACTCCTTAGCAATGGATTTGTATTAAAACACGAATTTTCACTTTCATGTGTCCCTCTTAAAATGTACAAAATTACAAAAATCTAACCTCTTCTAACAGTAAAACCCCCGACTTAATTTTTAAACTTTTAACTTATTCGCCAGTGCACACATGACCATCTACTGGTGTGCTCAGATACTTGTTTTTTAGCTTAATAGTAAGCTTTTTACTAGCTTACAAATTTAAGAAGTTGAAAAGAACAGAACATTTAATAGAAAGTTTAAAACACACATCTTCTACATGTCATTTCCCACTTGCTTTGTGTGTAAATAAATAAGATTTTATATACATCAGCAGGTATCAAGGAATGTCAATATCCAAAATCTCATGCAAAAATCTAAACAAAAATCTCGAACTCAAACAATGAGGTACATACTACCAACTACTAATTGATCAAACAATACAAATAAAGCAAAACGACATCAAAATTAGGGTATGTACTGTTCTCTCATTATGGAAAGGTTCATACAAAAATTTGGCATACACACCAAGATGTGTGCTTTAAAAACTGTAACACGAAAACCAACCCGCCCAACTTCGCATATCCTCCTTCTGTATATTTAAATTAGTAATTTTGTCCACCTTGTAGAATTCCTAGGAGAGAAAACGCTAAAAGCTAGTGAGATGTTAAAAAAAAAAAATTAAACAAAACCTTGGGCAACATGATACAGGATCATCGTATGATTTGTCATCTATTTACTAACTCTTGAAGCTCATAAAGGTCACCTCTGACCCATAACAGGCACATGCTATCAATTTTCAAGCCATGCTCTCCTACAGTACCAGCACTTCCATCTACTATATGCCTGGAAATACTTAATAAGATCAAAGCCTTTTTTCCTGCTACAAGAACAAAGAGAAATGTTGTAATAGAGTGATCTGTGCTCTAGAAGAATAAAATCAAAACTCCATGCAAGTTATATTCCCTTTGCTTCAGGGGTATTGTATAGTTAATTTTACTTAGGTCTTATATATATCTTCACATAAAACTTCAAACAGATTGTTTTAGCCTAGGAGCAGACATAAAAGAAAAATAATTTCATATTTGAAAGACAGCTGGCATTTATACCAAAGGAAATGAAATAGAGACCAAGCAATTTTACTCATTCCCCTAACCTCTCCTCTGGTATCTTTTCTGTTATTCAAGAAGCTCATGCACAGTATCTTTAATGAACCTAAAGATGCATAGTTTAATTATCACTGAACAAAATTCTTGGCAAAAAGTTTACTAATGAAGGCAAAGTTCACATAGGTCCACTAGAGAAGAAACAGTAGTAAAAAAAACCCAAAAAACAAACAACAAAGATGATCAATATCAGCATCTCCCTTTTTCCTATTTAATGTTATTTTTATAGCAGAAGAAAGCCAAAACCCGATACAACATAAACAGACTGGAAAAAACATACTGTGTTAAATGTACCATTGTATGCTAATTTTCATACACAAAGATCAGAACTGTTGTCATATGAACTTAAAAATTTTAAGTATCAACCATGAAACAGAAATATCCCATTCAATTTCCAGAAAGTGAAAATATAGAGAGGAGATTTAATTTTTTCAGAATCTGCTCCCCCCCCCCCCAAGTGGTTGTAGCAATATTTTGATTACTTCAAAATCACACAAGTGAAACAACCAGCTCAGGGCAAGGCAACGTTAATGGCTGGCTAGCGGGTGCTGCCTTACTCCGGCTGCACAGTGCCCAGCAGCGCGGCGCGCTACCGATGCGATGGCCAGGGCTCGGGACCTGGCGGTCAGTCAGCCAGAGCAACAACTACTGAGGCGCACTCAAGAAGGCTGCTCTGCAGTCGTTTGGAAGAGGAGAGGTTAAAAAAAAAAACACAAACCAAACACAAATAAACAAACAAAAAACCCAAAACAGAGCAAACCCAACAAACCTCAACGAAAAGCCGCAGGCACGCAGACACCCAAACTTCACCGCACCCTGCAGTGAGCGCCGTACTGCCAGCGCCTCAGCGCGCAGCAGCGCGGGCGGGACCGGCGTCCGGAGCGGGCACGGCAGGAGGCACAGGCAGCCCGGCCCCGGCCCCGGCCCCGGCCCCGAGCGCCGCCTGGCTGCGGGCTGCTGCCCTCCGCACTCCCGCGGCGCCGGACTCAGCGTTTCTGTACCCAAGTGAGGAGATTTTCATCTCCCGCCCCGTTAGGCGAAGCAGCCCACAAACCCCGGTGCAGCTTGTTTCGCGGACCGCTCGCCCCCCCGTTTGCTCCGGCGCCGCCGGCACGGAACAGGTCGCCCTCCGGAAAGCACCCCCCGCCCTCCGAGGAGCCACGCGCGGCTCCGCGCCGGACTCGCGGCGGGACCCCCGCGCTGTGAACTCCTATCCGCCCAACGACCGGCCGCCAGCCCAGCACGGCTGCCCGGCGCTCAGCAGCTCCCGAACAAAGGCGGCCGCCCTTACCGTCTTCCCGTTGTAGTAGTACATGAGGGAGTTGCTGCCCACCCCGGGGACAGGGTAGGCGCAGTACATGGCGAGGCTGGCGGCGGGCCGGCCTGAGGCGCGCCGCCTCTCTCCACCACATCCACCCGCCCGGCCGCCCGCCCGCGCGCACGGAGCGCCTCGCAGGCGACTTATGCAAAGCAGGACTGAACCATCTCCGGCCGGGCGCGGGGGTAGGGCCGAGCGCGGGGCCCCCGCCAGCCCTCCGCTCCGCCGCCTCTGCCCGCCGCGGTCCGCCGTCCAGGCTTCGCTGAGCGGCGGAGGCGGGGGCAGGCACCCTAGTTCGCACACAGGGATCTGCGTACACCAAGAGATCAGCGTGCGCGGCCGGAGAAACCGCGAGCTACAAGGGAACAGCAAATGGATACGTCCTGAGCGAGTTGATCGTAGGCTTTTTGTTTTAATTAAATCAGAGCACTTGTGGCAGTGGAGACGGTGCTTGATGCGGCTCCAGCCACACGGCCATATGGCTCTGCCTAAAGTTGCTTCCAACTTTGGCAAACGCTTCCCAAAGCCATGGGGAGCTTCTGGGAGCGAGTCCCATGGGAAAGCAGGAGCACCCAAGGCGGCGAAACCCCGCAGGGAGCCAGCGCGTCCCGAACCCCAACCCGCCCCAGCACATGAACCAGGCCACAGGCTGCCTTCTGAACAGGGAAGCCTGCATGATGATAATGACCCTAACACAAAGACAACACATACACAAGATGCTTGGCTAAAAAAAAAAAAAAAAAAAGGGAAAATTTTTTATTTTTAGGGAGTCTCCCAAAACCCTTTTTAAGTTAAAAGA
>VYZW01037691.1:0-15579 GCA_013401315.1 Balaeniceps rex
AACTGTTTTTATCTCAACCCATAAGTTTTCTCACTTTTAGCCTTCCAATCCTCTCCCCCATCCCGCTCTGAGGGGAATGAGCAAGCAGCTGTGTGGTGCTTAGTCACCGGCTGGGGTTAAACCACGACAGAAGGTTTAGTGGAAATACATTAAAATAATTAAAAGGCCAGAAAACATGTAAAGGAGTCAAGAAATTAAGTCTCCTTAGCTTATCAAAAAGAATGTTATGGTTTGACTTGGATATGCACATACCTAAAAGGTGAAAAGAAATATGATGGCAGAGTTCTTGACCAAGTAACTGAAGATATAGTAATGATGTAAGAAAATGGCTGGAACTGCAAGTAGGAAAATTTAGACTCAAATAGGCTGGACATTTTTAAAAGAATTTTCCAACATTGAATCAAACTATCAAAAATACAATAGATTATTTATAGAAAATTTAAATTCAGAATTTAAATTCCTCTACTCAGCACTGGTGAGGCTACACCTGGAGTATTGTGTCCATCTCTGGGCTCCGCAGTACAAGACAGATATGGACATACCAGACAGAGTCCAGCAAAGCACCACAAAGATGATTAAAGGAGTGAAGCATCTCTCAAATGAGGAAAGGCTGAGAGAGCTGGGACTGTTTAAACTAGAGAAGAGATGACTCAGGGGGAATCTCATCAGTGTACACAAGTACCTGGAGGGAGGGTGTTAAGAAGATGGAACCAGGCTCTTTTCATTGGTGCACAATGACAGGACCAGAGGCAATGGGCACTAACTGAAACACATGAGATTCCATCTGAACATCAGGAAACACTTTTCACTGTGAGGGCGACTGAACACTGGAACAGTTTGCTGAGAGAGGTTGTGGAGTCTCCATCCTTGGAGATACTCAAAAGCCGTCTGGACATAATCCTGGGCAATCGGTTCTAGGTGGCTCTGCTTGAACAGGGGGGTTGGAGTAGATGACCTCCAGAGGTTCCTTCCAAACTTAACCATTCTGTGACTCTGTGATTCTGTGATAGTTGGGCTCAACTGGTAGTCGTTATTGGGTCATACTAATCCTGGAGTCTGATAAGAAGTGGAGTACTGCAGGATCTATGCTAGCAACTGTTTTGTTTCATATCTGTCATCAAATTTGCAGATGATGCCAAACTGGGAGGGAACCCACTCAAAGGCAGCACTGCCATTCAGAGTGACCGAGACAGACTGGAGGAATAGGCTTAGAGGAACCTCATGAAACTCAACAAGGACAAATGTAATGTCCCAGGTTTGCAAAGGAAGGAACCCTTGCAATGGTACAGGCATTGCCTGGTTGGAGAACAGCTCTGCTGGAAAGGACCCGGGGGTGTTTTTTGACAGAAAGCTATCATAAGCCAACATGCAAAGCCAACAGCAAAGTAAGTCAACAGCATCCTGGGCTGTATTAACAAAAGCACAGCCAGTAGACCAAGGGAAGTGATTATCCCCCTCTACTTGTTAGACCACACCTGGAATACTACACCCAGTCTTGGGCATTCCGTGATAAGATACTGACAAACTGAAGCAAGTTAAGCGGAGGACCATCAAGATGGTGAGGGTGCTGGAGGACTTACCCTACAGAAGATAGAGAGGTAACTGGGCTTGTTCACCTTGGAGAAGAGAAGACTTCAAGGGGGAATTAACAGCAGCCTTGCAATATTAAGAGGAGGTCATCAAGAAGGTGGAGCCAGGCTCTTAACAGTGATGCATGCCAGCAGGACAAGAAACACTGGACATGAATTGGAATAAGAAAGGTTCTGACTGGATACGAGGAGAAAATTTTTACCCTATCAAGACAGCAAATCATTGGAACAGGTTGTCCAGAAAGCACATGAAGTCTCCATCCATGGAGATTTTCAAGATCCAACAGGATAAAGGCCCAATCTACCTGGTCTGATCTCAGAGCCAACCATGCTTTGAGAAGGTGACTAGACCAGAGACCTCCTGAGGTCCCTTCCAACCTGAACTATTATAGGATATGATATTGTTGTAAGGGTATACTGTGCTTCAAACCATAACTAAATGCTGCCTAAAATGTACCTTTTGCTTTACAGCTAGTCAAATTGGATGTTTTTTCCTGGCCTTTTAATTTATAAATTTTATTAATCTATCATTTCCCTACATGTTTACCTAGCAGACTTAGTTTTAAATACTCTAGGAACTCAAGTTAACTTTCAGTAAAAAAAGGCAAGTTAGATTTCTCATTAATGTCACTGTACAAAGCAACCTTATTATTAAACTAGTTGCTATATCAAAGATACTGATTTTAATCTTAACATAAAAGATAAACCAGATAGGACATTATGCACCATATTGCATATGGCAAAAATAGCAAACACTAACACAACACTTTTACGTTTTCCTACCTTTTCTCTGCAAAACCATCAAAGAGACTGAAGAATAGAGTAACTTCATTTAAGACTCCCTCAGATATGAGTTTTTAACAGAGCATGAAGCATTAGCTTGGTATTCACATCAGCCTAACAAAGCAAATGCCTTTACATTTAAGGCAAACCACAGACAACAACAAAAATCCTCTACTGCATCTTTCAAGGATAACTCCTATACTAAGTGATCATACAGCTTGTGGTTACCTGCAATGAATTTGGTGAGCAAACAGGATTGTAAGTGACTCATGGCTACTGTGCTCTCATGATTTATGCAACTTAATAAAAGAAGCTCCAGGAGAAAATGAGACTAACATAATCACATAGCATCCAATATATAGGAAAGGGGACTACATTGTACCGTATATTAACGTCATAATGGAAACAGCTCACTGGATGTCATTCCCTAGAGCCTCTGACTCAGCCACTTGTGGTGGCTTTTGAAAACATGTTCCACTTTACATATTTAAGCCCTACAGAGACAATATCATCAAACGTTCAGCATCAAACCAATTCATTGTTTTCATCTCAAGATCTGTTCCCTGATTGTTTTAACTGAACAGGGCTCCAACGAGATATAAAAGCTGTGGAAATAGCTATTTCCTATGTCCCTGATGACTTTGTACATCTAGTGAGGTTCAGGGTGCATGATTATTTTTGTAATAAACAATAATCATGTTACAAACATTAATTACATAGCCTCAAAACCCCCAGGGAGTGATGCATTTACACACAGAGTGGGATGTAAATCTGCAAAAAATAAGAAAAATATATCTACCTTTTTTTTTTTTTTTTAAGATTTCCTATGGATATGAACATGATTTGTTTAACATCTTTATCAATGATCTGGACGAGGGGATCGAGTGTACCCTCAGCAAGTTTGCAGATGACACTAAGCTGGGAGGAAGTGTTGATCTGCTTGAGGGTAGGAAGGCTCTACAGAGGGACCTGGCCAGGCTGGACCAATGGGCTGTGACCAATTCTATGAGGTTCAACAAGGCCAAGTGCTGGGTCCTGCACTTGGGCCACAAGAACCCCATGCAACACTACAGGCTTGGGGAAGAGTGGCTGGGAAGCTGCTTGGCAGAGAGGGATCTGGGGGGTGTTGGTTGACAGCCAACTGAATATGAGCCAGCAGTGTGCCCAGGCGGCCAAGAAGGCCAATTGGCATCCTGGCTTGTATCAGAAATAGTGTGGCTAGCAGGACCAGTNGGTCTCTTCTCCCAAGTGACAGGACGAGAGGCAATGGCCTCAAGTTTTGCCAGGGGAGGTTTAGATTAGACATTAGGAAAAACTTCTTCATGGAGAGGGTTGTCAAGTATTGGAACAGGCTGCCCAGGGAAGTGGTCAAGTCACCATCCCTGGAGGTATATAAAAGACAGGTAGACAAGGCACTTAGGGACATGGTTTAGTAGTGGACAGGTACGGTTGGACTTGATGATCTTAAAGGTCTTTTCCAATCAAATGATTCTATGATTTGCTGACTTTTGATAACCTACCATCCTCAAAGACTAGAACTGTAATTGCAGTTGTTCAGTGTGTGGAGAGAAAAAAGAAATCAAGCTGTAGACATTTCAAGCTAGGTAGAAAGAACTTTGCTATTCAAATTTAGAGAAGACTTTTGCCTATGTGACTTACTTGGTCATGAAGCAGTTCTGTGCAAAAGAAGAAAATAAGATTTAAGACATCTTAACTCTACAGACATTCATAACTTTTTTTTTGTGCACTGAAAGAAATCTTATGACATTTTGTTTTCTTTCTTCTTTGTAAATTCACTAAAAATAACCTCCCTAGAAACCATTCAAAAACATTTTGGTAGTGTTTCTCTGTACTCTCAGAACAAGGATGACTGTTGAAAGTGTTTCCTGACATTATTAGAGTTGGTCATTCAGTGTGCATTCAAATACATTTTATACAAAACAAAAATATTAAATTAAACATACATTTCAAACCATTAGTCAATTTTGAAGTCTGAGGAGCAGAATTTGGCCCCGATTATCTTTGCTTGTATTTAATTACTCTTATTTCATGATCCTGCAAATTAAACAGAAATAACAGCATAACTACTATCATGAAAGATCAAATGGGAAAACGTACAGGTGTTACTCTGACATTACTGAGGAGCCAAGCCAATTCAGGAGAGAACTTGACCATGTATTTTATTTGAATTATGAGTAGAATTCAAAAGTTAGCTGTTCAAACTGTGGCTAACAGGTTAACACTAACTTCAACTGTCCAAAAACTTGATGTCAGGTGTAAGCTACACATCCAGGTTCTGTCTGTAGTAAACTGAGACATGTTCCAAGAGGTAAAATTATCCTTTTCTAGTAGATAACTATCTTAAAATGGAATGAGTAAAGGTGCTTATCTCACTCCATTGACTAAAGACTACGTTAAACTAAGTTATAGATGACTACATTTAGATAAGACAAAATTAAAAGGACCATCTAAGTATTTCCTGAAATGCTATTCTAACCTGGAGTTGAAAATAGGGAGAGACTTGAAGGGCAGCAAGATATACACCTGCAGGAACATAGGCAGCAAAATTAAAATGAAGAAAAATATGGGCTTGGTACTCAGTGGGGCAGAGACCATAGTGACAACAGACATGAAAAAGGCTGAGGCACTAACTGCTGCCTTTGGTTCAGTTTTTACTTCTAAGGTGTAACCGTCTAGACTATTATCCACAGGACTGGAAGATTAAGTAAGGGAGCACTTGAGCAAATTAGACATATACAAGTCCATGGGATAAGATGGGCTGCATCCAAGGATGATCAGGTAGCTGGCCAATGTCACTATGAATCCATTCTCCATCACCTTTGAAATGCTGTGGCGACTGTGAGGAGGGAAGCTCCCCTATGACTAGAAATAGCCAAACGTTACAACCACCATCAAGAAAGGTAAGAAGGAGGTTCCAGTGAACTATGGGTTTTTCAACCCAAACTACATCCCTGGGAATAGTATGAAGCAAATCCTCCTCAGTGTCATGACCAGGCACATATAGGACAAGAAGGTGGTTGGGAACACTTAGCATAGATTTACTAAAGGCAAATCACACCTGACCAACCTCACTGCCTCCTATGATGAGATGACTGGCTGAGGGGACAGCAGTGGATATTGTTAGACTTTAGAAAGGCTTTCCACAGAGTATTCTCATAGGCATATTGGTGAAATATGAATTGCATGGGCAGGTTACAAAGTGGGTAAACAACTGGCTGAACCACTGAATCAAAGGCCTGTGAACAGCAGTACAAAGTCCAGCTGGAGGCCAGTTACTAGTGGCATCTCTCAAGGGTCAGTTCTGGGGCCAATGCTTTTTAAACATCATTATTAATGGTCTGGATGATAGGAAAGAATGCCCTTCGGGTTTACAAATGATATCAAATTGGTAGAAGCAGCTGCAAACCACTGGACGGCAAAGCTGCTACTCAGAGGGACCACAACAACCTGGCAAAATGGGCTGACAGAAACCGCATGACGTTCAACCAAGGCAAATGCCAAGCCCTGTACCTGGGACAGGTTAGCCCCATGCAACAGTACAGGCTGGGCACTGACCAACTGAAAAGTAGCTTTGCTAAAAAGAATCTGTGAGTAGACAATTTGGACATGTATCCTCAGTGTGGTCTTGCAGCAATGAAGGCCTGTTGCATCCTGAGCTCTGTATGAGTCTATTGAGCAGGACATACACACACATACTGGAATGAGTCTGGTGGAGGACTACAAGACTGCCAGGTGGCTGCAGCGAGGCGTGGCTGAGAGAGCTGAGAAGATCAGTATTAGGACAGGAAGGCAAAGGGGTTTTAACTGCTGTATTCAAATATGTAATGGGAGGGTAAAGACAACACAAAGCCACTCTCCTATTGGAGGTGCTCAGGGAGAAGACAAGAAGAAACAGACACAAGTTGCAACAAAGGAAAATTTTAACAATTTCCACAACAAAAGGTAGGCAAACATTGGAACAGCTAAGCAAGCAAATCAAACATTGAACACTGCTGAGAAAGCCTGCAGAATCTCCATCCTTGGTGATCTTCAAACCTTGACTGGGTAAGGCCCCAGGCAACCTGATTTAAGTTAGCCCAGCTTTGAGCTAGGGTTAGACTAGATGACCTCTGGAGGTACCTTCCAATCTAAATTATTCTATGATTCCAAGTAGTAATATTATTCATAGTTATTAATTAATAACTATTAATTAATAATTGGTACATTAATACTTAATGTCTCCCTGAATCAAGGCTCTCCTGGATGAAAAAGTCTGATTACATTTTAAAAACATTATCAGTGAAATGAAAATGTCTTGCACAGTAATCTAAATAAAAAGCACAGCTTTCCTCTTAGTCATAACTCATGTCAGTTATTCGTGCTTTCTCTTTCCGATATGTAAAACACATTTTCAATACAAATCAGAACTAAAGGCAGGGTCAAGACTTAATAATTTAGTTCTTAATTGAAGTTCAGTAGAATATAGGTAACAATGTCAAAGAAGGATGTAGAAAATCTCACTTCAGCAGCTGCTTATCATTACATATATCTAGACCTCTCTTTATTCTGATTTCATAGGTGTCTAAACTCAAATGCAGTTGCATTCTGGGGTGGTAGGTTAATATCCCTCTAAATCTATCAAAATGCAAAGAGAAAAAGCAAAGAGGTTCTCTACCCTCAAAGCAAACCAAACATATCTGAACAGTGCAGAGTACAGCACAGAGCACAGCTGGCACATTTGCTTTCAGGATGGAACTTGTGATAGGGACCATAATTTCATAAAAACTCTTCATCTAGGAACCAGGACACTTGGTTCCCATTTTGGTTCACCCTTAGAAGACTCCAACCCACATCTCTTGCCTCCAAAAATACTTCTTAAAAGGGACGGGGATACTAATGATTTGTTAGCTAAGAATGCAATGATGTACATGGCAACTTTGCTATGGTCATCATCTAAGGACAGAGAGATGTGGATTTCTGTGTCTTCTCCCAGAATTTTGAATATTTTTTTAACAGACAATCAGTCAATTCAAAGCAGAATCAATTCTGGAAGTACAGACATGAACTCTGCTCTCTCCCTTTCTAACTGGATGCCCTAATCTCAGGACTACAAAACCCAAGACTAATATAATGGAAGGAGGGAGAGAAGGGTGTTTAAAAACTAGAAAAATTTACATCCTTGAAATATGAGCCAAGAGTCTTCTTGAACTAAAAAAGATGTTCTTGTATTTTCTAATAGAGAACCTATTAGAAAATTCTGTCTCAATTTATTCTATCCTTTTTACTTCCTACATATTTTTCCCAGCACATGCTGAGTTTTCTGATGACGTTTCCCATAAAACATCAAATGATTAACACAAGAAATGTATGAAACACAAACAAACATATGAGTCGTGGACTAAAAAGCTGCTCAGTTTTGGTAGCTTCTTAATGCATGAAAAACATGGGGGGAAGCAAAAAGAAGCAGGACACGTTGGTTTTGGACTCCGGTGATGCTGGATTAGCCTGCAACTGAGACTTTGTACTCCCCTCCTCACGGGCCCCTATTGCCTCAGTGATGCTAATCCGTAACACTACAATGTAAATCATGCATTGCTGTACTATAACTATGTAAGACTACTCTAAGAGAACAGATACTCCGAGTATAGCTCAAATAGCCTGTCTTCTGCAGGGCCATAAACAACTCTTTAAATCAATAACTGTGCAGGTGCAATATTACTGTCACTATATGCTTACAGTTTTTCCAGCCCAGGTAGAACATGTCATACATTTCATGCTGTACTTCCTCACAGTTAGTGTTTTATGTTAAACTTAGACTTCAAGTGACCTGACATTAACAATGTTTATCTACCACTTAGGCTGCTAGATACTAAGAAATGTTTCCCTCATTCCTAGATCAGCCAAGCCAGTCTTGATCCCCATTCCATCATTCCGACTGGGAGCCACGAGCAGCAGCACGAAGATTTTTACAGGAGGTTAGGGGGCTCAGAGCTTGTCTCCTGGTGATAAAATTAGAGAGGAGAATTAAAGTGATTACACTCTAAAAATGACTTAGTAGAACTGACAGGTTTTTTTAACCTAAATATTTTTTAAGTACCAAATTTGTCACTCCTGTAAGTTATATGTTACTAACTGTAAAATTATTTTATTGCAGCAGTAAAAGAAATGAAGTACTTTCAGCAAATGTTTTTAGATAAATCAGGAACCTTGTATTCAATTCACATTTTATTTGCTTATATAAGGATTCCTTTATTTTTGACTGAGCTGCTGCAGACCTCTGAATCATGAAAAGAAATGTGTGTACCCATAGCACTGCCATCCTGCAGTTAGTCTCTCCTGAGCCAAAGCAAGCCACTGAGCAAGGCAAATTTAAAAACTAGGTAGTTAAGACTGCTGAGGCAGTTGCTAGTGACGATTTAGAATATGTGTCCAAAGGAGAGACACAGAAAGTATAACACCACACAGGCTGCAGGCTGCAATTATTGCTCACAGTTCTGAATACTACATGTGCCAGTTAGGGCCAAATCCTTCCCGTTACACCTCTAGAGCCTGCACTCAGTTTAGACTCTTTGTCCTCTGTAAATCCCACTCCACCACATTCTAGTCTGCAGCCTCTTTTGTACGATGCAGCAGTGGAAAAGCAGATTCAGAAGAACAAGAAAGGCTAAGACAGACATCCACCATGAAGAGCCTTCTGGTTCACCAGCTTCAGAAGACCAGGGAGTTGCTTCCAGTAGTCCCTTAGACCTTGCTCTGGTACCTCAGGAGCATTTGCTGTTTTACATAGCAACCCAATCTCCAAATACTCTTTTCAGTGCTTGGAAGATGCTATTTCTAGTGGCAATAATAAAAAGGATGATAGCTTCCTCCTGAAGAACCTACACCACAACTGCTTCCCCATTAATCTTCCCCTTTCACTTATGAAGAGGGCTACGGTGAAGAGTCTGCCAGGAGAAAAAGGGCACCTACAGGATTTGTCATAACTACCACCTTTAGTTATCCATGTCTCAAGTTATCACAGCTTTAGACGAGATGAAATACATAAGCGTAACTGAAATCCTAAGTCAGGACCTAAATTCCTGTGCTAGTTTTGGCTGGGATACAGTTAATTTTCTTCACAGTAGCTAGTATGGGGCTATGTTTTGGATTTGTGCTAAAAACAGTATTGATCATACAGGGATCTCTTAGGTATTGCCAAGCAGTGCTTACACAGAGTCAAGGCCTTTTCTGCTTCTCACAACACCCCACCAGTGAGTAGGCTGGGGGTGCACGAGAAGCTGGAAGGGGACACAGCTGGGACAGCTGACCCCAACTGACCAAAGGGATATCCCATACCATATGACGTCATGCTCAGCATATAAAGCTGGGGGAAGAAGAAGGAAGGGGGGGACGTTCGGAGTGATGGCATTTGTCTTCCCAAGTAACCGTTACGCGTGATGGAGCCCTGCTTTCCTGGAGATGGCTGAACACCTGCCTGCTGATGGGAAGGAGTGAATGAATTCCTTGTTTTGCTTTGCTTGCATGCACGGCTTTTGCTTTACCTATTAAACTGTCTTTATCTCAACCCACGAGTTTTCTCACTTTTAGCCTTCCAATTCTCTCCCCCATCCCGCTGGGGGGCAATGAGCGAGTGGCTGCGTGGTGCTTAGTCGCCAGCTGGGGTCAAACCACAACAATTCCCTGTTGAGCCAATGGCACTGTGACACCACTTTGCAGGCGGCAGTGAGACGTTCTGGAGATTTGTGCATGGCTGTAAATAAGCCCCCCCAGATTCCTCCCTAGCTCAGTGTCTGGGCAAGTATTTGAGGACTAGTTATTTGAGTGAAGTTAGCTTGCAATCATACTGCAGAGCAAACCATATTACCTGAGTTAGGCTAGCTCAATTATAATCTAAAATTTCAGGAAACTATCTAACTGGACTTGAAAGCCTCATTAAAGTCAATATGAAGACTTGGGTGGGGAGGGGGCGGTGTTCCACATGGGTGTGGGTCTTCATTGAAGAGAAATACCTGAGATATAGCTAGGCTTGACTTTGAAGCTAGATTTGTAATTATAAGCCACAGCCATTCTCTATACCCTGCTTCTCAAATATGGGAATTTGGTACACAAAAACAGAAGGTTTGATGATTTGTTTCTATATTAAAACTGAGTCTACATACATTGATTATTAATAAAGTACAGCATTATGAAGATGAAATGAACTATATCTGTGCTAAGTACAGTAGGATTTCATGGTTGTCAGTATACCACAATATAGCCACCGAAAACTACACATCAGGCTTGAGGACTAAGTCTTCAGATGTGCCTTTGTTTGGTTTGTTTTTTTTTTTGGCTGAGCATCTGTCCTAGTTCACTTAGTGAGAATCCATAAACCTAACAGGTGACCTAAAAAGAATGTTTTAAAATGATATGACAGAAAGAATGAGTAGTTGGTTGTGAATATATATTATGATACATACAAAAGATAGATATTTAGAGTGTTGTTAACATATTACTGGAAACAGGCATGAAAAATCACATGGGGTTACATCTTTCAATTTGCCCTCTTCTGGTACATATGGAAAACAATAAAGATTGATGCATGCTCTGTCCTTTCAGTGTGCAAATACCCACATGTGCATGTGACCAGTTTTAACAACTAAGCATCTGAAATGACTACAATTAACACTCAGTAAACTATTCAGGGGAATTTGTGAAAGTAAATTCTAGTATTTGTGCACTGAAAGGTTTAGATTGGTGCCTGTCTCAGAAACATAAACAAATATTAGTTTTAAAAAAAAAAAAGTCTTCAAAGGAAGACCAGTGGCTGAAACCCCATCTTCAAATAATAGTGTTAAATCCTATTTTTGAGACTGGAAAGTACATTTTGGCTTGTATTCCAATCATTTTTGTGCAATTTTGATTATAATTTATCAGAAAATCTTTAAATCTGGATAAGAGAGAGATTTGCTAGTTTATAGCCCTATATAAACTACCATATGGTGTGGGACACTGCACAATGCAAGAGATTCAAATAAAGATTTCAGATGTTATCGAAGTTATGTAATATCAATTTAAAAGGAAACTAATTGTTCAGAAAACAGATAGATTTTTTTCCTAGCAAAATTTCAGAAACAAACTAAAACATCCAGAAAGCTGGAATTTATAAGCAACTGCTTTCCTCTCTGCTATTTTTAATGTGTGTGATAAACCCCGCACTTAAAAAGTATCAAATCCAAAAAATATTACATGTATTTCTCTCTAAGTTCAATGGATGAGACACACCAGCCATAACTATCTCCAATACACTTATTTAACCAAGGCCTAAAATGTTTGTTTCCTCTCCATATACATGTCAATAAAAGATGAATAAAGAGGAAAAAAATGACAAAAGGGACATCAACACCAACAGTTCCTTTTCCAGTGTCTTCACAGCCGGTGAGCAGCAACTGGAATCTTTACACTGTATTCATAACTGGAAGTACAAAGACTGGCTGGAGGGGGAGGACACTGAAGAGGGGGAAGGTTGCCCTCCTTATCATATATATATTTTAACTTACAGCTAGAACCATTCATAAACACAATCTAAATCAAAATGCAGAAAGTTATGTAAAAAAGGAGAACAATTTAGGTTTAAAATAGTAATGTCAATTGGAAATAACTAGGAAATTTGTAAGTCTAATTAGGCTTTTTTTCCCCTCTGGTAACATATAAAATGCCAGATCTTCGAGTCATCCACATACAGCTAGATACATCTCTGAGCTTGTACCATCTTATTACAAACAGTATGCACAACACACAGCACACAACAAATTTACACGGACTCTGGAGATAAAAATCATCCGTGAGTCTCAGTTATCTGATTTCAAATTCACTGTCAAGGGGCAATAATTTGTCATTTCGGAACACAAAGGGGAAGAATGATGTTCCTTATTGCACAAAGCCATCTCTTTACTTTAGATTATTTCCAAATGCTACTGCTTAAAGGTTTGGAGTCTGATCCTTTTCTCCATAGCACAATGACAAAAAAAGCTCGGAAGCCAAGGACAGGGAAAGAGCTGATTTAGCATTTTCCCATTCTAAAATCCTCTGTGAAGGGGTTTTAAGTGTGAAGAATAAGTGAGAATAGGTAGGTAACATGCACTAGAGCTAGTTCTATTATTAACTCTTCCTCTGCAATTTCAGGAAGGGTTAGAAAGCAACAGGGAAAGGGGCGGGGGAGAGGAAAAAATGTATTTTTTAATTCTTTCTTGGTACCCTGAAACAGGAAAGAAAAAGAGAATACAGAATGCCTGTGTCAGACAGAAGAGACTGATGATGGAATAACTTAGACTTCTTGTTGATTCCCAGTTTTATTATTCATTTTTGATAGCACCTGCAGAACCCTAGACAGTGGGGAAAAAAGAAAAAAAAGGATTCTGCACATTCTCTGAAGCCCACATGCCTTTTGACCATGAAACTCATCCTCAAGTTAAGAAACCTTCCTTATGGTTTCCGTTCTCCTCCCCTCCTGCCTTCAACTATTGTCCTTAAAAGCACTGTTTCAGAAGCTCTCCCTTTTCCCTCTCTTCTTACTAACACTGCACATAATCACTCTCAAAATTAAACCAGACTAAGTACACAGTCTTAATTAATTTTGTTACTGATTCATAAAACTTGCTATGTTCCATCTGCAAAAAGCAACTATTCTTCCCTATTTCCAGTATAAAAAAACTCATGCTGACAGTTCAACTGTTGTTAGCACAGGCTGGCACAGTGATTTCTTCTCCAAAGCACTTATCAAATCAGTTTTCGCTACATCCAAAATTATACCCCAAAAATAACATATCTATATGTCCAAACAGCATCAACTCCTTCCTTCAAATTCTCTCTTTATAAAATGGAATTGTGAGATCCTTGGCCAGGACTTCAATACTCTCCACAATGTCAAGTAAGCTTACACTTACAATTACTGTCTTTTAAAACGCTTGCTTGATTGATGCCAGGTAGTTTTGAACTAGTGTACCACTACCTTAAAGCTCACTTAATGGTATTATCTGTTTCTACCCAGCAGTGTAAATACCTGTTTGATTAAAAATTACACCCTGCTCCTGCGGACATGTTTAACTTTACAAACCACTATGTATCAAATAGAGTTAGATATCTAAATAACTTTACAGATCTTGGCCAAGATCTCTCAGCAATTACTGCAAAATCATTTCTATCTTGTCTTAGATCACACCTTCAACAGGAAAGCTCAGGTTAGCCACAGCATCTTCCGCACAGCTTAGCCCCACATGGTGAGACAATGCTCCAGAGGATCATCAGAAGACAGACTTCCATGTTTTCCATAGGACTTGGCCAGGACAACAGAGCCACAGAACCTGTACCTGTAACTTGGACATCTACGGACACTTTGAGATGCCTGCAAAGATTGTCACACTTTTAAAGAAAATAGCCACAAAATTCCTTGAAGATGATGCCATTTAAATGTCTTCATTCTTTATATAACATTTGGAAAATATAACTACAGCTTCTTACACAGGGATCCAATAACAGGTTTGGGGTTTGGTCACACATCATTATTCTCTGAAATACAAAGCAGTTCTTTGATATACTTTCTGATTGGCATTTAGTATACTGAGTGTACATAGAAAAGAAAGTATTGATATTTTTTCAAATATACAGGCATATGCATGTATTCACAGAACTAGAGAGAGAGAGATTCTATCTAAGTTGGCATTTCCAAAACCCTAAAATTTTGCAGTCCTTTTTCTTAAAAAACATCATTTAACCTTTCCAAAGCTACAGGTCTAAGGTCAGTTGCAGGCCACTCATTGGCAAAATCTATAAGATGGCGAAGTCTTCCTGCCATGTGGATGATGATGATGCCTCAACGAAGCACCTTTTCCCCTATGTGGCTATGCCCAAGAGGAGATGTCCAACAGCTGTTATGCTTTATGTCCATTCAGTGATGGTTGTTCTTGCTCACCTGCAGTCCCAGCACAAAGCTGGAGAACAAACTAATACTGCGCTAGATGAAATCATTCCTTCAGACAGATCTAGTCCATAAAGTGCGATTTCCACTGTTGTGTTTTATTACTTGTCTGTTGTACCCTCTAGCCTTCCATTTGGAACTGAACATACCAGACACGCCATCACTGGAAATACAACTCAACACCACCAAAGTTATAAATATTCCTTTGAAACAAACTAGATGTGCTGTACTTTACAGACAGCTGTATAAACGGAAAAGCTTTGGCTATGCCACAAGTTACTACGCCACCAAACCGTAAGGATTTAACTTTGACTTTTCTTTTTTTATTAATAGAGGCATAAGCATAATCCTCCAGGCATGAATGCCAGGAAGGCAAGGCAATGAGAATTAATGTTTAAGGCTGTTGAATGGGCATAGCAACTGTACTCCCTGCCTGCAGCTAAATATCGCTACTACAAAGGCGTTCTTCCAGTTATCGCTACTAATAGTTGTTGCTGGGCAGGTACGTATATAGCAACTGTAGTTTAAAGGGGAGGAAAAAAAAGAAGAGTCTAATCATTTTCTGTTACAGAGCAGAGTTCTGCTAAAGAAATTTAATCCTTTTTCCAATATGGAAAGGCGCCAATTGTGTACAAGTTTACTGCAATTTCAGTCCGTGGGTGAACTCCAGTAACATTGATTGTAACAACCCCTTTCTCCTCCCTTAAAAAAACCCAAACAAAAACCCCACCCTAATAGGCTACTTGGACTGATAAATTCTTCCCTCCATCTTTCCCTCCCCCACAAGTTGTACCTTCAATACAGCCAGAACTTCCCAGATCAGAGGACACTGCCAGCGCAGGCTGACCAATCTCAGAGGTTTTTTTTTTTTTTNCCCGTGTGAGCAGCTTGAGGGGGTTCAATCAGCACTGCTTTGATCTCGGCTGGAACTATAATTATTTAACATTGTTACAAGGATTTCTATAATCCATCCTACCATTAAATCCCTTTTACACCCTCATCTTCTGAAGGCTAATCTGCATCCGTACACTCAGTTTGTCTCTTCAGCTGGTTTCATCAGGCTCTGGCATTCTCCAACATCCAGAGTGATGGTTCTTTTTTTTCTAATGAAATCATTTTCTTTCAAATTGAAAAGTGCAAAAGGTCTTGTGCATTTCCTACCTTTTGATGAGATAGCTATATAACACCAATATAATCCACTGTTTGCTGCAAACTTCCTCCCAATTTCATAAAATTCATTTTCTCTGTGGT